>JABSNV010001357.1:77500-143359 GCA_024085815.1 Flaveria linearis
TCCGTTAATATTTTCATATAAAACTTAGAGTTAATCTCGGTTTTGGTCCCTGTGTTTTGCAAATTGACTCCACTTGAGTACCAACGTTTATTTTGTCTCCATTTGAGTACCAAACTTTAAAAAAGTTGTCTGTTTCAGTCCAAATTTTGAACGGTATTAACATTTTCTGTTAGATTTTTTAAAAAAAAAACCAAAATACCCCTAAGGCCTATAAAAATATCACCATCTCCACCACACACCACATACCACCCACCACCACCACACACCACCACCACCACCACACACCACCGCCACCACACACCACCGCCGGACCTTCCACGACCACCACCACCACCACCACCTCCGTCGTCACCACCACCACCACCTCCGTCGCCGCCACCACCACCACCTCAAACCCCCACCACAAGTCTCCCTCACAACTCCACCACCCCTAACCTCTCAAACAAACCTCACCACCACCGGAGCCATCATCATCGGCGCCGGCCTCTCCGGCCTTGCCGTCGCCGTCCGCCTCCACTCCCACAACATCCCCTTCCTCCTCCTCGAAGCCTCCGACACCGTCGGCGGTCGTGTCCGCACCGACTCTGTCGACGGCTTCCTCTTCGACCGCGGCTTCCAGATCTTCATCACCGGCTACCCCGAAGCTGCTTTTCGCCTCCACTCCCACAACATCCCCTTCCTCCTCCTCAAAGCCTTCGACGCCGTCGGCGGCCGCGTCCGCACCGACTCCGTCGACGGCTTCCTCTTCGACCGCGGATTCCGGATCTTCATCACCGACTACCTCGAAGCCACAAAGCTACTCGATTACCAAACCCTAAAACTTCAAAAGTTCTAGTCCGGTGCTAAAGTCTACTACAACGGTGAGTTCCACACCGTCGCCGATCCGTTACGTCATTTTTCCGACGCTGTTCAATCTCTAACGAATCCAATTGGATCAATTGTTGATAAATCTCTCATCGGTTTGACGAGAGTTAGGGTTTTGACTCAATCTGATGATGAAATACTCTCTGATGAAGAAACCTCCACTATCGATCTCCTTAAACGAGTCGGCTTCTCCGATTCAATAGTCGATCGGTTCTTCCGACCGTTTTTCGCCGGTAGGTGGAGTGTGCCGGCGGTGGTGTGTGGTGGCGATGGTATGTGGTGGTGGTGGTATGTGGTGTGTGGTGGAGATGGTGATATTTTTTATAGCCCTTAGGGGTATTTTGGTATTTTTAAAAAAATCTAACAGAAAATGTTAACACTGTTCGAAATTTGGACTGAAACAGATAACTTTTTTAAAATTTGGTACTCAAATGGAGACAAAATAAACGTTGGTACTTAAGTGGAGTCAATTTGTAAAACACAAGGACCAAAACCGAGATTAACTCTAAAACTTATTGGGAAACAAACACGATACTAAGCAGTTTTTGGGGTGGGAGGGTGTCACACCATGGCAAAACACTACACAACGCATACACCAATTATATTTTGTCACGTCATATCATACCACACCACATCACAACACAAACTCAAATTTGATGGCGATGGTGTTGTCATATCAAGCCATGCCACACCATACCACTATACTACCACACACATAAAATTTCATAGCATCTTCACGGCAAGCACATGCCTAGAATAAGGAAAAGTACGGCGTAATGGGGGGTGGCAGCGATGTTGCCACTCAGCGCCGACACATGCCGTGGCCTCACGGCGTGAGCGCCCCGACTGCCCTTAGTCTCAACCATGCACCAACAAATATAATATACTAAAAACCTTATAACAAAAAATCAAGTCTTATTCAACTTTCAAAAGTATAAAAAGAATCATAATAAACATTATCAGTGTTATGTTAAATGATCAAACATAAACATTCGAATGGAACTAGATATGCTTTTATAAAACCTTCTCGGTTTGATATTATGTAACTATTATTCAAATAATTATATATTTTATAAAATTTGATTTTATTGATATCATGTTCCAAAAAAATAATATACATGACTTGGCAGTTGGCCCAACTGTAGTATACACCTAGATTGGCCCAAAAATTCATGAAACAGGGCCATTTTCGAAAAGACCATATCTTTCGTAAATAGGATGAACTGAATCTGTATAAATTTTAAACGATAAAAAGTTAAATAGGTAAATACAAAAACTAGTTAAAAAATAATTAAATCAGAATCGAGCTTAATCCTGAACAGAAGCTCACTTAGTTGATAAACTGGAGCTTGAGCTTCGTACCCTAACACGTCACATATATAAATATATTTTTATGCATGTAACATTATATATATTTAAGTAATAATATAAATTATATATTTATCATAAAAAAAACCAATGAATCTTTATTATGTATATATACTTATAATCTTAAATTTACATACATACATATACATGCGAGTATCTATGTATATAATTATACATATATAAAAGAATAAAGATAAACAAGATATGAATTGAGAAGGGCTTGTATATTGCTCATGACTTAACCTGAAGCTTTAAAGATAGAGTTTAAGCTCAAACTCTGCATGTTAAGGTTAAAAGAGTTACTTCATCTCAAGCCGATCATCGATTACAACATATTCTAAAAATCGCTATCCTTAAAAGACATTATTTAGTAATATGATAATGATTAAAAGGTAAATTATCATACTGATACTTTAGGTATGTTGATGCACTCAAATGCATACTCGATCACTTGTATGTTTTAATCATCTAATGTAAAATCTTTATGGTTTAAAACTTTAGACGGCATGTTTCTATTAGCTAGATATATGTAAATAAACATTTTATTTTATATATTCTCTTTTTACTTATAAGAGCATTCTACTTGAAACAACTTAAAACTATAAAAGTATGAAGATATATATGTCGCCCCACAACATAGTTGTAAAGTTCGACTTGTGTTATGTTGTGTTGTGTTGTGGGTGGGTGGCCAAAAGTTAAACCTCGTGGCTTAGCCGGACCCGGTCGAGTTATTTGTCACAAAACATAAGTGTCGTCATCAACATAGAATCAACAACTTGCAAACCACGTGTATATTTTATTATAAATACTTTTTTCTTTCTATTTTGGTACGGTGCAAGTGTAACATTATCACTATGTATATAGTGATGAAATTGAAATTAATAGATTTGTTTCTTCTCCTGTGCAAATTAGGTTATCTTAAACTTTTTAATTATATTCAAATATCAATAAATTTGGTGATAAAAATATATATTTTCTTAGTTTTCATCATGTGAAAATTAAAGTTAGTTAAATAATTAAACTTTTGGTCAAGGTTTTAGAGTTCGTTTCCATTCCAACCAGTATTTCTTTTTAATATCACCTAAATATTAATCGTCTTCAAAAAAATTTATTGAGTGCTAAAAAAGCAAGGAATGTGGCATATTGATAGCACTGCATTAAATGGTTCATCATTTTATAGGTAACAAGATTTATGTATAACAGTTTTAGAGGATATACTAATGGTTAATGGTTAACTGGTGTTAGTGAAATTTAAAACTTATAATGCAAGTTATATATGATTATATTCTATAAAATCTAATAACTGATGTATATTAAAAAGGATTAGATCCTATACATGAAGTGACAATCGAGATGCGTGTGGGAGAGCTCGGGACAAATCTAGGCCGGGTGGGAACACCATGCCCCCGCACCTGGGGAGGCCCAATCCGGTGACTTTCACCGAGATTCACCGGTCACAACCACCACACTATACGAACGTTGGGTGATAAAAACAGGAAGCATGGAAAATCTTAGACGACGCCATGTAAAACGAGAAAAACTAAGGAATAAGAAAATCTGATGTGACGTTGATATGTCACACGGGAAAAACAGGACGACTGCTAGCTTAGTTGCTTAAGTGGATATTTTTATCTGCTTAGTTTTGTAAAAAGTTTTCTAAATACAATCCAATGGGTGGCACTTATATAAAATTTGATACAAGTTAGACGATGTTAATGTAAAAGTGACACAGGAGCACAAGCCTCATTGTATAAGAATAGGGTCCTAATGGGGACACCGTGAGGTTTTTGGGGGTAGGCCGTGCCAAAAGGTCACAGTTAGGGCTTGCGGTCACGGTTTGTTACCTAACCGTGACCGCAAGGGCTTGTGGTCACGGTTTATGTGTCTGTGTTCCGACACCTCGTGACAACAAAACGACAAATGGGCTGATAAAGTTGAAAACCGGTCACCAAACGGTCACGGTTTGGCCTAACCGTGACCTCTAGGGTATGAGATTCAGTTTAAGGTAGAGGTAGACTGATGTTGACAAAAGGGCCGGGATTCGCGCCTCGAACCGTCACGTGGAGGCCAAACCGTGACGGTTTGTGCACCAGATTTTCATCTTAAATACCTTTGAGCTTTCAACACTCGACATTTCATCCAATACTCGAAATGTTTTCATCTTAAATACCTTTGAGCTTTCAACACTCGATATTTCATCCAATACTCGAAATGTTTTCATCATAAATACCTTTGAGCTTTCATTCATCCAACACTCGAGATTTTTCAGCCTTCGTCATTCCAAAAACACGTTAATTCAAAAACAATGTCGGGTTCGGGAGATCATTATCAAAAGCCGAAGCTTCCAGATTTGAATGAGGTGTCACATATCGAAGATTCGAACCAGGTTGAACTAGTATATGTTTTATTATAACTTATTATTTGAAATATCTAACCATTATCTTTTTTAGGAATATTACGTATACGGGAGTCACCCTCCGTGGGGGGAGGAGGAAACCAACCCGTCAAACACATTGCTCAAGAGGCGTACAACTCTTTATTTGGACCGACAGGTTACGGTGAAGGGTACAGATATCCCCCTTGCAATTCTTACGGGCATGCCCCGAACACGTACCACTCATAAACAGAGCTGGATTACGGACATCCCCGTACCAGTCAGAACTAGAAATTACACATGTGTCGGATGCTTTTAATGGGAGTGACACAGATGAGAGTGACGGTTCGGTTCACCTCGAAGAAAACTATGGGGACACCGCGGAGCATGATGGGGATGAGGATCAGATAAGAAAGGCTACGGTTTCTTATAAAACCGATAAAGTACGAAGAGTTTTTATTCTTTTTATTCTTTTATTTTTTATTCGTTTTATATATTGTTTTTTATATCTAGCTTTATCATTTTTTCAGTATTTTGATTCTCATGAGGACTTGGAGAAGTGGGCTAAAATGAGAGAACGCGAGCATGGGTGCGTCATTGTGGTGGGTCGGTCACGAAAAAAGGATGTGGAACTATTATGCAATCGTAGTGGTGAACCTAAATTCACTGGCACAAGTAGACGTACTGGGAGCATAAAGAAAGGATGTCCCTTTAAACTCGCAGGGAAGTACGTAGGAAAGAGTGACAGTTTGATGTTTGAGGTGAGAAACGAGACGCACAACCACGATCCTGTTGTGTACAAGGAGGGCCACGCGCATCTTAGGAAGATGACCGCCGAAGAAATTGATCTTGTCAAGAAGTTACACAGGCAGCACGTGCGGCCACGACATATCCATTCAGCCGTAAGGGAGCACTTTCCCCACAGCGTCTGTGTTGTTTAAGACATATACAATCTGACGTCGAAGTTTCGGGCTGAAGGGAGAAAAGGCATGACACCAATGCAGGAACTTGAAAACCTTCTACAATCTAAAGAGTTCGTGTATGAAACATGAACGAATGCAACTACTAAGGCCGTGGAAGATGTTTTCTTTTGTCATCCTACTTCGTATAAAATGTGGCGCGCATTACCGCACGTGATGCTGATAGACACGACGTACAAGACCAACATGTACAACATTCCGTTTGTTTAGGTTATTGGCGTTACGTCGACGTCGAAGTCGTTTTGTATTGCGCATGCATTTATATCGAGGGAACGGCAGGACAACTTCATATGGGTACTGGAGCGGATCAGAGATATGCTCGATGGGTGTGTGGAGCCCCGCGTTATTGTCACAGACAGGGACCTGGCCCTGATGAGCGCGTGTGACACAGTGTTCCCGAGTGCTACTAAAAACCTATGCAGGTGGCGCGTTAGGGAGAATATCAAAAGACGATGGAATATCCTTTTCAAAACCGACATGTGGAAGGATTTTTCATACTGGTGGAAGACCTTGTGTTCGTCTCCCACAAAGGCATTGTACGATTACAATTGCAGGAAGATGGAAGAAAAGTTAAATGAAGATGGTAAACGTGGTAAGAATTTCATAGTTATTTTTACTCTAATAATTTATTTGTTTATTTTATAAAATTTGTTATTTCTTTCAGAGGTATGGGAATATATTTGAAATAATTGGTTGGTGCCGTACAAAGAGAAAATTGTTACTTGTTGGATGTACGACCGCCTTAACTTTGGTGAATTTACAACTAATAGGGTTGAGGGCCAACATGCCAACTTCAAGAGTTACCTCACAGGGACCAATAATACGTTGCACACACTTATCGGATATGTTTGTGACCTCGTGCGCGGCCAGGAGATTGAAATTTGTAAAACATTCGAGGTGTCCCGTGTGAAGATTAAAAAAGACCGTCGATTGTCATTGTTTTCAAAATTGTATTCTAAAGTATCCATTTTTTGCCTTAGCCTCCTTGAATCAGATTTGACGAAAATGGAAATGATTCAGGAGTCTGGGGGTTCATGTGGACACCAGTTGTTCACGTCCATGGGCTTGCCATGTGCTTGTCGTTTGGAGATATACATCCGAGAAGGTTATATTTTTCTTATTACATTTTTTTACTGTTGTCACACGATTGCATATTTTTTACTAATAATTTAACATTTAAATCCAGTCACAAGTATTCCACTCGATGCGGTAGATCCACACTGGAGGAAGCTTGATTTCGAGCCAGCGTACGTCGCGCCGCCTGAATCCGACTACGATGTGAAATTTGATGACTTGAAACAAAAGTTTATGTCGTCTCCCAATCCTCAAGTAAAGAAAAATTGTTTAAAAAAGTATTTGATTCTTTGTTTAAGAGCAAGTCAAAACTTAAAGAACTTGAGGTGCGTCATGACTGAAACAACAAAGAATAGCGGACTCCAATACATCACAATATGAGGCTGCTAGACACAGCTCCTATACTTCCCCACAACAAACTATGCCTGATCCGGCGAGGCATAGCTCATATACCCCTCAGTTTAAAATGCCCAACGACCGTTTTAATCAGGCAAAGGCTGCTTCAAATATACCAATTACGGGAGCTGCCCTAGGGTTTCCTTTAATATTGAAACTAAAGGACAAGATAAAAGTTATGAAGTTTAAGGATCAGCTGCCCCAATGGATTCACCGGTACGTTTCGACTATAAAAGATGTGCGGCCAGATGGTAACTGTGGTTTTCGGGCGATCGCGGTGGCTTTAGGGAAAAAGCAAAATGAATGGGAATGGGTTAGGCGTCAAATATTGTCGGAGATGGATAGAAACATGTGGTATTGGCGGAGCAATTTGAACCGCGAGATGCTTGGCTATTATGATTCTGTTCGCAATAGCTTAAATTGGTTTGGCACGACTCAACCCACACCCGATACCCATTGGCTAACTTTTCCGGCCTATGGACTCGTAATTACGGAAACATTCACTTGTATTGTGCATCTTATTTCTTCATTTGGCAGCCAGACATGGTTCCCGCTGAGAACAGCCCTAGAGCCATTATTCACCTATCCAGTTGTCGCACTTGCTCATATTAACCAAGATCACTTTCTTTGCATACAATTGGAAGGGAATTACCCAATGCCCAGTGTGAGCTATCATTGGCCGAGATTTGCATATCAGCAAGCACTAGAATGGCAAAATATGTATGAGGATCGTATAAATAATTACGTTAGAATAACGGATCGTCAAAGAGGCACCAATGCCTCCTTTAAGTTATCATTCTCCGATACTTTAACATATTAATAAAGATCCCTTTATTTGATGATGATGATGATGATGATGATAAAAATAATAGTAAAAATAATAGAAATAATAGAAATAATAATAATAATAATAATACTATAAATAATAGTAACAATAATAATAATAATAATAGTAATAAAAATAAAAAAAAATAATAATAATAATAGTAATAATAATAATAATAATAATAATATAACAATAATAATAATAATAATATATAATAGTAATAATAATAATAATAATAGTAATAATAGAAATAATAATAATAATAATAATAATAGAAGAAATAATAATAATAATAATAATAATAATAAAAAATAATAATAATAATAATAATAATAATAATAATAATAATAATAATAATAATAATAATAATAATAATAATAATAATATATAATAATAATAATATAATAATAATAACAACAACAATAATAGTAATAATCATAAAACACTAAATCAAATAGTAGGATAAACTGTCACGGTTTGACCAAACCGTGACGGTTAGGGTTTGGCAACGGTCATGGTTAGGTCTAACCGTGACCTCTTTTAGGGCGCATGGCCACTGTTCGGGCGCATGGCCCTTGTTCGGGCGCATGGCACTTGTTCGGGTGCATGGCCACTGTTTGGGCGCATGGCCACCGGTAGGTATTTTTTGTAAAAAATATTTACTCAGAAAATTTTTTAAAAAATAAGGCAAAAGGTCACGGTTAGGGCAAACCGTGACCTTTTGCCTAATTTTTTAAAATTTTACTAATTAAATAATTTTATAAAAAATACCTCAATGAACCGGTGGTAGTGGGTTTCGAGCCCACGACCTTGATTCGCGGGGCCGACGACTCGGATCAGGTCTGGTGGCCTGTGATCGGTGACGGACCGCACGGTGGTGATATGAGGTTCTCTCATATATGAGACCCTCTGTATAGATACATTCACCGACTGATCGCCACGTCCGTCGCCGGTCGTGGGGCGGGGACCGACAGGGTCAACGCCGCCGACCTTTTCTTTCTTCGGTGTGTACTCACACACCGACACTACCACCTCGCGCATGCCCTTGCTGATTATTTTGCTAGTTATTATCATAGGCAGTCGAGAGGGGCGTTGGTGGGCGGGAACATCGTTTCCCGAATAGCTCGGGGCCTGGGGTACGCGCATGTCGTGTCCCAGCTCCCGCTACCTCCGACTCCTGTGCGCGTGGCCGGCCGGACCACCGCCACTGGGATGAGGATCATTCGGAGGTTCCCCGACGGCACGTGGCACCTGCTCAGTAGATACCATGAGCTAGTGGCATGGGTGCCCGAGCCGTTGGTGGACCCACCCGAGTTGGCGGGGGCTGAGGTCCACGTTCAGGCTGCCCACGAGCCGCTTTGTGGCCGGGAGGATCAGCGCATTCCTCCACCGCACGACCAGGACCTGCCCCAGCATCCTCAGCGCGTGTACCTTGCCATGCGATTGCCTGCTCACGTTATTGATATGCTTCAGGACACGCGAGCCAGGGTCGCGAGGCTGGAGGATATGAGCACGAGGCTGCAGGATATGATGGACTGTGTCATCCAGCACATGGTCGCGGACTATGCCGCCTCCGGTACGCCGTTGTTGTCACAGCCACCGAGGCGGTTAGGCCATGACGGTGCTGGCCCATCTGGCGCGGGCGGGTCTGGTCAGGGCAGTGATCCAGAGATAACGGATTAGATAGGTATTTTGTTTGTATTTTATTTCTTTTTGTATGTAAAAACTCGTTGTATATATATATATATGCAGTTTCAGTTATGAAAGCTTGTATATTTGGTTATGTTTGTTTGGTTGTGTTTCTTTGTTTGTTTGTTTTATATTTGTAATATTAATAATGTTAATTGTATATGTTTGATAACAACTGATTTTTACGATTAGGTTAACCATGTGATAAAACACAACCAACTTGTTTAATAAATAATTAAATACAAAAATTACTTGTAATATGATAAATTAATAATAAACACAAACACAAACTCGTATGTTACGATTAGATTAACCGTGTGATAAAATAAAAATAAAAACAAACTAGTATGATTACATAAATTTGGAAAACATATACGATATATCATGGTTAGAAAACACTCGTAATGTAACTGTACAATGACAATCGATTTTTATAAATTAACACAATGATGATCAAGTGTAATAATAAGTTAATTGAAAAATGTTATGCTCCTTCCCTATTTATTACTACTTTCAATATTAAATAATGAATGTAACTCCATAACCATAGGCACATTTCCCACTCTCATACATACACATACATACACCTATGACCTATATATACATCATTATTACATATCTTTTCATTTCTCCTCAACATCAACGGATCATCATCCTGCAAATTACCATCAAAACCTTGGTGATCATCACTGCAGCTTTCACTACTTCAATCAAGATCATGACACCCATTTGTAATCAAGGTGCATTTCAGTCGTCATATGACATGAGATCATTAGCTACTAAAATAAAAATAAAAAAATTACTTGTAATATGATAAATTAATAATAGACACAAAACACAAACTCGTATGTTACGATTAGATTAACCGTGTGATATAATAAAAATAAAAACAAACTAGTATGATTAAAAAATTTAAAAAATATGTACAAAATGTCACGGTTTAGCCAAACCGTGACATATACAACTCCAAAACCCCCTAACTGTCACCCCATTAATTACACACCCAACAATTGCAATGTCCCGAGAACCTAACGTCACGGTTAGGCCTCACCGTAACGGTTAGGTCCTACACCCGATCTAAAGGTCACGGTTAGCCCTAACCGTGACCGTTTGAGGTGTTATACCCTAAAAATTGAACGGTGTGTACAGAATTTCCCTAACAATAACATAACTCAATGAATAACATGGTCAACTGCCCACGGTAGGCAGCATGACACCACAAGAGACCAAATTATAACTCAATGAATTGAATAACATGGTCAACTGCTCTGACATGAGGCATGTCAAAGAAGAAGGGTTAGACGTGGGTCATGTACTTGGAATAACTCATAGTAAAGATAGTAAGGAACAAGGGTGAGGTAACTAATATAGGGTGATTCATTACCCACTCACAAAAATTATAGGACATAAAACTACAAAGATCTATAGGCAAACCCTGAACCATAAACAACAACGTAACGAAAACATAAATTAGCTAAGTTAAAAAGCCAAGATCAACTATAGTGATAAAACAGCCCTAGCTAATATCATTTGTAACTACTTTGCACTAAAAAGGATGGATTCTCTGCACAAGGCAGTCCAAACATAGATGCCTGACAAAGGTTTCTTATAAAATAGCATCTAGGAGAGCACTATAAGTACCATTCTTCACCTAATTAAAGTACATTCATTCCATACTTTCTACTAGTGGTGTACAAATCGGGTTTTTTCTAAAACCGGTTTGGGGTCCAAACAGGAACCGGTTTGGATCAACCGCGGTCAAAACCGGTTTGGCCTCAAACCGGTTCGGGTCATAAACCGGTTTGGACATAAAAAACCCAAACCTATAAAACCGGTTTGGGTCGGTTTGAAAACCGGTTTAGGTCGGTTTGAAAACCGTTTGAGCCCAAACTGGTTCGTTTTTTTTTCTTTTTAGCATTATAAATTAAATAAACAATTAATTGTAAAAATTAAATAAAATTATAAGATGAATGTTACATAGTAATTGTATAAATTAAATAAACTTATAAGATGCATTTACATGTTTTTATTTATAAAAATTAAAACATATAAATTAGAAAAATTACATAATTATTTTAAAAACAAAGTACACAATTTCAAATTAAGTACACAATTTAAAATCAAATTAAAATATATAATATATAAAACATAGAAACAATTTAAATGACCTAAAATTTTAAATAATTGTTTGAAAACCGGTTTGTAACCGGTTTGGGAACCGGTTTGAAACCGGACCGGTTAAAAAACGGTTTGTAAGAGAAAACATACAAACCAATCCTAAACTGTCGGCTTGGGCCGGTTTGAAACCGATTTGGGCCAAACTGGTTTGGGCCTCAAACCGGTTTCAGTTTTTTTTTCCCAAACCGTTTTTTTTGAACACCTCTACTCTCTGCTCACATACTTAATATACTTTTCATATCTCTATTCTTCTTAACACCTACTTATTCTCATGTCAGAATGTGGTTATGAAAAGAACGGTTTTCGCCACGACAAAATTCACGGTGTTTTTTTTTTAGATCCATGTTGGCGTCATCCAAGATGCTCTTCATCTTCTGTCATTATACTACACCAAACCCGGTTTATGATCTTATAGTGATAAACAAAACTGATAAATATATTAAAGGTGTTTAGTATTGTTTAGTTAAAATCTCTAATTATTTTTTAATGTTTTCAATAATCAGCTAATTTTTTTAAAATAAAATATATTGAAGGTGTAAGTAGTAAATACACCCGCGCATTACGGTTGCTTAGTACGCTCTATGATAAAATATAGATTACAATTGTTGCGAATCATTTTGAATTAAATTTACATCAAGACATAGAGATACTCAAATTTGTATCTTTGAATGAAAAAATAATATATTTAACTTTACTCGTTTTAAACAATATATTACGTTAAAATGTATACAAACTCAAAGCGTACATAAAAATTATCACAAAAGCATTTTAATTTCGATCATTCACGTATCTAAACAAAATTTATGTCACAACATATATGAATTCGAATTTACATCAACATGTAGATAAAAATGAGTAAGTAAGAAATTATTTATAAGTAAAAATATACAATAGGTAACCCCCAAAGCCTAGAAACTTGAGGAGTCAAGTTTACGACTGTTAAAGTTTTACAAAAGTTTTAATGCCCCGTTTGATTCACAAATTATTTGAATTTGAAATTGGTTTGATGAAAATCCAAATGCCCCATTTGATTTACAGAATTCTCTAGAATTGAATTGAAATTAAAAAATTTCCATTCAAAATCTTGTATGGTTAGTTAATGGATGAAATTAAAAAATCTTTCTACATTCATAGGAATTCACTTTCTTTTCACTTACATATAAAATGTTTAATTATCTAATGAAATGTCTAAAAGTAAGATTTTCAATTCTACTCAAAATTCACCAACCAAACAACTTATTAATTGTAATAAAATTTCAATTCTTATTCTAACTCTTTTACAAAATACTATGTGAACCAAATGACCACTAAGGATTGTAAATAGCAAATTAAAAATTGAGGGGCGGTTTTGGCCGGAGACAAAGACCACCGACTTTGCCTTTTAAGATATAAAAATTTATCTAGTATAGCCCTCATAAAAATAAATAGGTAAAATAATGAACTAAAAGAACAAACAAAATGAAAATCTACTAAATTAAATAAGCTAAACTAAAGGTAAAGTAAAAGGTTTAAATTTTAAATAAATTTTATTTAGTTATTATTATATCGATAATATAAGAAAAAGTCAAGCACAGATTTAATCTACTTTTAATTTTGATTTACAAACTAATTTAAATCAACTCATTATAGACGTGGTTTAAACCCTTAAATACCTCATCGTTTTAACTATAAATAATTCACCATTACATCAATACTCACGCCTACTATTATTAACCTATATGTTAATAAAGAAAGGGAATGAACAGTTTATTTTGTAATCTGAGCCGTTCATTATAGATCTACGGTTGGCAATGAAGGCTCGTCAAGAGAGAGGAGATGTTCACACAAGGCTGAGAACTGAACCTTCAAAGTTGTCCAATAGTGAGAAGGGGCGGCATTGGCGCCGGCGTCGGCATATCCAGCTACAAGACATGGTCGTTACAGAAGCTGCTTCCGGTGGAGAAGAAGATGGCAACCTCATCGTTCCTAAATCCATGTCTGTTTTCATCTACCTCATAATCCAATTTCAGATCTGAAAACCCTAGGTATGCCAACCTCTATGGCGAGTTGGGGAAATCGAACAAACAAAAACCTTTGGAGATTCTGTTTTACTCTCATGCAGTTCAGTCGATTCTATGTTTCAAAAGTTGTTGCATTTGCTCACACGAGCATATGGTGATGTTCAAGGATATGTAAGGCCCGGTTCCCGGGACGCTCACCGTTGGTCATTCACAGCATAAAACATTACATATTATAAATTTAAGCAGCGGAATAATTTAACAAAAGCCATTCCTTTCATTATAAACACTGTTGCCAAGCAATACACCTTAGTTTAATTAAGTTACAAAAGAATGGTTTAACTGCATTACAAAACTACAGTGATATCTATGGAGAATGAATGTCAGTCTTGCCCCGCCGAGTAGCCATCCCCCGCGTGCCATCCTCAGCAACGTTTTACCAGCCAACTGGAAAATACATAAAAGTCAGCGTTGCTGAGTGAGTTCTAGTTTTATAATTAAAATATTTTACTTTTTCAAATCATACTATACTTTCGTACTTGCCCACACATTATACGTACATGTAGATAATATCATTATTATCTTTCATTGCGTTCGTTAGCTTTCGTTCATTCATCGTAACTCATTATCATTCATTTATTATCTAGATCCCGTCAGGCTTTACCCTCTTCATGGCACACAACCACAATTACTGAGGTCGAATGACGAGGATCCCGTTTTGTACTTTATTATGATATTTCGTTCGTGAGCATACATCCTACATACATACAGATAATAATTATTATTATTATCCTCATCATTCGTTCAATTCATACTTTTTCCATTACTCTTTCGGTCTTTACGTTCGTTCTTACGAGTCTGTTGCGGCAACAAGGCCGCTCACCTCAACATCGACCTCTCACGATCGTATGTTAGCCAAGTCTGTTGCAACACATGGTTGCTCACCTCAGTGGCAATCTCACGATTGCCTGCTAACCGATTCTGTTGCAACACAAAGTTGCTCACCCCATTGTCAATCTCAAGGATTGACCCTGTGTGCATCCTTCGGGGTAGCTAACCCGCATCACAGTTGAGCTAACACCTGTTAGGGGTGTGCACCTCCATACATTTGCTTGCAAGACTTCTGCTCATTCGCTTTCATTCCACATTCCTTTATCATTAATCTTTCACTTTATTAATAATAGTAACTTCTGTTTTGATCATGATCATACCACATACAGTCATACAGTATTATTATTAATAATTTGATAATAATAATAATAACTCTAAGCATAACAATACCATTAATAAGGGTCATAATATCAATCAAACATAATCATATGCATTTAATGAACCATAGTCAATATTAGTCCAAAACCTTAAATGCACAGACTCCCACGAAAATTCTGCATTTAATTCTAAGTGTTGGGCGCATGAGCCCTGTCTGGGCGTATTACCACTGTGCAGGCGTCCCACCCCAACACTTAGCAGTTTACTACTTAGGCGTATGAGCACTGCTTAGGCTCATTAACCTATACTTAGTTTTCTAAGTCATAACTTAACATAATCATAACAATATATTTTCCCAAGACATACCCCACCCATATACACATGCACATGAACATACGGGTATAATACCCAACCTCATAAAAACATACATACATGTATTTTCCAGCCCCAAAATCGTATGAAAACATGTAAAAAGGGTTCTAGAAACTCACCTTTGTTGTTCTTCAAGTTTACACTCTTCACCCGAACTTCTTCCAACGGTTCTAACACCTAGAAATCTTCTAAACACACATTCGAACACATATAAACGCACATAAGCATATAACTGAGGCTAAGGCTAGCCAAGAACAACTTAATTTCACGAATTCTTACCTTGACTTCGAATCCTGCTTGAATCTCCTTCTCAAACCCGAAGCTTTTTCTTCTTTCTCTCTCTAAAAGTCGAATGAGGAGTGTTGTGCAGAACAAATGGGCGGCCATACCACCTTTTTCACCAACTTTTACCAACTTTTGCCCCTTTTTACCATTTTGACCCCTCAAATTTGGGTTGACTTTCATTTCTTCCTTTTATTTATCTTTTATCTTCCTATTTATTTCTTTAAAAATACTCGGGTGTTACAAGTCCACCCCCCTTATATAGGTTTCGTCCTCGAAACCTGTTATTCCCCAAACAGATGTGGGTAATGTTGTCTCATCTCTTCTTCAGTCTCCCACGTAGACTCGGATCCCTTCCTGTGCTTCCACTGTACACGCACAAGAGGAACCACTTTATTACTGAACCTCTTCTCCTTACGATCAATGATTGACACTGGTTGCTCTGCGTAATTGAGCCGTTCGTCTACTTCAATATCCTCCAGCGGAACAATCATATCTTCATCAGCTAAGCACTTTCTCAGATGAGATATATGGAATGTGGGATGAATTCCACTTAACTCATCTGGCAGTTCAAGTCGATAGGCTACCTCTCCTACTCGTGCGATGATTCGGAAAGGTCCTATATATCTCGGGCTTAGCTTACCTCGTTTTCTGAATCGGATGATCCCTTTCCAAGGTGAGACCTTTAACATGACTCGGTCTCCAACCTTGAACTCTATTGGTCTTCGCCACTTGTCAGCATACGACTTTTGTCTATCTTTCGCCGCCTTCATGAAGGCTTTGATCTTTTCCAATTTCTCAGTCGTAGCTTCGATCACCTCAACACCTCCTAACTCGTTCTGCCCAATGTCTCCCCAACACGGGCGTCCTACATCTCATACCGTATAGCATCTCGTAGGGCGGCATGCCAATACTGGCATGATAACTGTTGTTGTACGAGAATTCTGCTAACGGCAAGTGATCATCCCAACTTCCTCCAAAATCGATCACGCATGCTCGAAGCATATCCTCAAGCGTTTGTATCGTCCTCTCAGACTGACCGTCCGTCTGAGGATGATATGCGGTACTAATGTGTAGCCTCGTCCCCATTGCATCATGGAATCTCCTCCAAAACTTCGATGTGAACCAGGTGTCACGATCCGACACGATAGACACCGGCACGCCATGACGGGCTACGATTTCCTTGATGAACAAATCCGCTAATCTTTCGGATGAATACGTCTCGCGTATCGGTAGGAAGTTGGCACTCTTCGTTAGTCGGTCAACAATCACCCAAATAGTATCGCATCCCCTCGATTTGCGAGGTAGCTTAGTAATGAAGTCCATGGTGATATGCTCCCACTTCTATTCGGGTATATCCAACGGTTGGATTTTCCCGTACGGTTTCTGGTGTTCCGCCTTCACTTGGAGACAAGTAAGGCACTTACTCACGTACTCCACTACGTCATGTTTCATACCCGGCCACCAATAATCTTTCTTCATATCGTGATATATCTTGGTAGCACCGGGATGAATGGAGTATCGAGTCTTATGGGCCTCGTCCATGATCTTCCCACGTAGATCCCCGTATCGAGGAATCCACATTCGCCCGAATCTGGTCTTAACACCAAGAGTGTTCTCGCCCAATTCCGTAACTAGACCTCTCATCCTTTCGGAGTTAAGACGATCTTCTTGCAAAGCCTCGTCTTGGAACTCCTTAATCTGTGTCATCACATCGGAGGTCATAATCAGCTGATAAGCCTTCACCCGGATCGGCTCGGGCCTTTCTTTTCGGCTAAGGGCATCTGCCACCACGTTGGCCTTGCCCGGATGGTAATAGATTTCGCAATCATAATCTTTTATGAGCTCCAACCATCACCTCTGCCTCATGTTTAGATCTTTCTGCTCGAAGAAGTACTTCAAGCTTTTGTGGTCGGTGAAGATGGTGCACTTTGTCCCGTATAGATAGTGTCGCCAAATCTTCAACGCAAAAACCACCGCAGCTAGTTCTAGATCGTGCGTGGGATAGTTGACTTCGTGGGTTTTCAGTTGTCGAGATGCATAAGCTATTACCCTTCCACGTTGCATCACACGCAACCTAGCCCAGAATAAGATGCATCCGAATAAACCACTAAGTCGTCATTTCCTTTGAGCAATGTCAAGACAGGAGCTTGTGTTAGTCTCATCTTCAACTCCTTAAAAGCATCCTCCTGTTCTCGACCCCACACGAACTTCACGTCCTTGCGAGTCAACTTGGTCAAAGGCGAGGCTATCTTGGAGAAGTCTTGAATAAATCTCCTGTAGTAGCCCGCCAATCCCAAGAAGCTACGAATCTCGAATGGCGTCTTTGGTGACTTCCATTGCATCACAGCTTCAACCTTTGCTGGGTCCACTATGATTCCCTCCGCATTTACCACGTGACCCAGAAATTGTACCTCGCGTAGCCAGAATGCACACTTGGAGAATTTAGTATACAGCTTCTCCCTTCTCAAGGTTTCCAACACTTCCCAAATGTGACCGGCGTGCTCTTCTTTGCTCCTTGAATAAATCAGGATATTATCGATGAACACAATCACTGATTTATCTAGCATTGGCCGGCACACTCTATTCATCAAATCCATAAAAGCAGCTGGCGCGTTGGTTAAACCAAAGGACATAACAAGAAACTCGTAGTGTCCATAACGCGTACAAAAAGCTGTTTTAGGAATATCCTGCTCCTTTACTTTCAACTGATGGTAGCCAGATCGAAGATCTATCCTCGAGAACCAACTGGCACCTTGGAGCTGATCAAGCAAGTCGTCAATCCTCGGCAACGGATACCGATTCTTTATCGTCAACTTATTCAACTCACGGTAGTCGATACACATTCTCATGCTACCATCCTTCTTCTTTACGAACAAGACCAGAGCACCCCAAGGAGAGATACTCGGTCTGATGAAACCCTTGTCAAGCAATTCTTGCAGTTGCTCCATTAACTCCTTCATCTCAGTCGGAGCTAATCGATACGGTGCCTTAGCTACAGGTTGGGCACCGGGTATCAAGTCAATTTGAAATTCGATTTCACGATCCGGTGGCACACCCGATAGGTCCTCTGGAAACACATCGGGAAATTCACACACAACCAGCACATCAGACAATTGTGGTGTTGACGTGTCCACATCCTTCATGTAGGCTTGATAAGCGCTACATTCACGTCTCATGCACTTTCCCGCCATCGCCATCGAAATTACTTTTGGAATCATCATAACCCGATCGCCATACATTGTCACCGGACTTCCGTCAGGCGCCGTCAGTCTAATCATTTTCTTACGACATACAATATTCGCTTCATGGGTTGCTAACCAATCCATCCCTAGTACTACATCAAATCCACCTAGGGGCATCACATGTAACTTAGCAGCAAACCTATGACCTTCTAACTCTATGGCACAATCCTCTATCACATTCGTAATCCTAGTGGACTTACCAATAGCAGTCTCTATGTCAAGGGCTCATCAATGCATTTACTACTAAGAGGTAGTTTAGCACAAAAATTGGCAGAAATAAAACTCCTACTAGCACCAGAATCAAATAACACAGAAGCAAGAGTTTGATCTACTAGAAACGTACCTGACACGACATCAGGGTCCGTCCTAGCCTCCTCCCTAGTCATGGTGAAAGCTTTGGCATTTGCCTTCTGCCCTTCAGTCCCGGCCGTCTTCTTTGCCCCGGAACTCTCCACCCTCTGCTTCTTGCAATCCCTACTCATATGCCCACTCCGCCGCAGTTGTAACACCTCAACAGTGTACAGTCCCTGGAGATGTGGCCCGGCTTTCTACATTTGAAGCACACGTTGAGCCCCATCCTGCACTCTCCCGTATGCTCCTTCCCACACTTGTCACATCTCTTGGGTCCCGAGCATGATGACCCCGCCCTACGGTCATCCATCCTCATCCTCTTGTTGTTCGGGATGAAACCACCACGCCTGAACCGTTTCCCATTCCCGTTCCGGTCACCACCACCGGCCTTCTTTACTTCCACATATAGTACCCCCTCTCATCATAAAGTCTCCCAGCCAAATCCACTGCCGACCTAAAAGTACTTGGTCGTGCAGCAATCAAGTGCTTACGAATGTCAGCTGGCAGCCCCTGGATGTACCGGTTAATCTTTTGAGACATCGGCTTCACTTGATCCGGCACCAGCCTCGCCATTTTATTGAATCTGGTGGTGTACTGCTGGTGGGTCAGGGTTCCCGCCTCGAGTTGTAGGAACTCCCTCTCGATCCTATCTAGTTCCCTGTGAGGACAGAATTCCTCAATTACCAGCTTCTTCAACTCGTTCCATCGCATTTTCCCGATGGCCCTGGAACCTTCAGCTTGGACAATATTGTCCCACCAACACAGGCCGAGTCGACGAAAGAGTGAGTCGCGAACTTCACCTTTTGATCTTCGCGACACTCACTGATCTCCAACACTGCCTCCATCTCCGTCACCCAGCGGTGAGCGGCAGCAGCATCGCCATTGCCATCCAAAGTCGGGGGCTTGCATCTCTGGAATGCTCCATAGCTGCATCCCTTGGTCGTTATCCCTACTGCATCCTCCTCTTCCTCATCGGAAACTACTATCTTAGGCTCCGGCCGTTTCTCCTCTCCTCTGCTTTCCTTCCTAGTCGACCCTCTCCTATCCTCCTTCTCCTTTCTCTCCTCATTCCTCACAGCTCGAATAACTTTGGTCACTGCAGACGGTAAAACTGCCTGCATGACCTGGTGCACCTCATCGGCAATCGCCTCCCGAGCTGAGGCGTTCAGACTGGCATTCTCATTTCCTTCAGTCCGGTCAGAACCTCAGGGTTCTCATGGGTCGTCTCAGCAGCTTTAGCACTGTTCCTAGTTACACGCGGTCTACCTCTACCTCTAGAAGCTTTGGTAGGTTTCTTCCCAGCCATTTCCTAAGCACTATAAGATTCAAACACTAAAACAGTCATTCAAGGTAATAGCTCAGTTTATGTCAAGTATAGTAAGTCCCTAATTACAGTGGCCAGTTGTGATTAGCCACTTACTTTACTTTTCACATCCCAAGCATTTCCTATCCTGACTTCATCAGTATCTAAATCTACTATAATCACATAAGTCAGATAGCACACGCACATAATACCGGTTAAACTTTAAGAAAAGAAATACCTGATGGCACGTAGCTACTCGGGCTGACATCCCTCCTTCTGTCCCATTTTCAGTTCAAGTTTAGGTTTATTTTGAAAATTTACCCGTTTCACTTAAACTATGGCTCTGATACCAACTTGTAAGGCCCGGTTCCCGGGACGGTCACAGTTGGTCATTCACAGCATAAAACTTACATATTATAAATTTAAGCAGCAGAATAATTTAACAAAAGCCATTCCTTTCATTATAAACACTTTGCCAAGCAATACACCTTAGTTTAATTAAGTTACAAAGAATGGTTTAACTGCATTACAAAACAACAGTGATATCTATGGAGAATGAATGTCAGTCTTGCCCCGCCGAGTAGCCATCCCCCGCGTGCCATCCTCAGCAACGTTTTACCTGTCAACTGGAAAATATAAAAAGTCAGCATTGCTGAGTGAGTTCTAGTTTTATAATTAAAATACTTTACTTTTTCAAATCATACTATACTTTCGTACTTGCCCCACATTATATGTACATGTAGATAATATCATTATTATCTTTCATTGCGTTCGTTAGCTTTCATTCATTCATCGTAACTCATTATCATTCATTTATTATCTAGATCCCGTCAGGCTTTACCCTCTTCATGGCACACAACCACGATTACTGAGGTCGAATGACGAGGATCCCGTTTTGTACTTTATTATGATATTTCGTTCGTGAGCATACATCCTACATACATACAGATAATAATTATTATTATTATCCTCATCATTCGTTCAATTCATACTTTTTCCATTACTCTTTCGGTCTTTACGTTCGTTCTTACGAGTCTATTGCGGCAACAAGGCCGCTCACCTCAACATCGACCTCTCACGATCGTATGTTAGCCAAGTCTGTTGCAACACATGGTTGCTCACCTCAGTGGCAATCTCACGATTGCCTGCTAACCGAGTCTGTTGCAACACAAAGTTGCTCACCCCATTGTCAATCTCAAGGATTGACCCTGTGTGCATCCTTCGGGGTAGCTAACCCGCATCACAGTTGAGCTAACACCTGTTAGGGATGTGCACCTCCATACATTTGCTTGCAAGACTTCTGCTCATTCGTTTTCATTCCACATTCCTTTATCATTAATCTTTCACTTATTAATAATAATAACTTCTTTTTGATCATGATCATACCACATAGAGTCATACAGTATTATTATTAATAATTTGATAATAATAATAACTCTAAGCATAACAATACCATTAATAAGGGTCATAATGTCAATCAAACATAATCATATGCATTTAATGAACCATAGTCAATATTAGTCCAAAACCCTAAATGCACAGACTCCCACGAAAATTCTGCATTTAATTTTAAGTGTTGGGCGCATGAGGACTATTTGGGCGCATGAGCCCTGTCTGGGCGTATTACCACTGTGCAGGTGTCCCCCCCAACACTTAGCAGTTTACTACTTAGGCGTATGAGCACTGTTTAGGCTTATTACCTATACTTAGTTTTTTAAGTCATAACTTCTGGCGCAAGAGTACTGTTTAGGCATATTATCTTATACTTAATTTTCTAGGTTATAATTTAGGCGTATGAGTACTATTTAGGCTCATTTCCATGTAAGTTTTCTAAGTCCTAGTTTCAGGCTCATGGGTACTGTTTAGGCATATTACCCCGTACTTAGTTTTTCTAAGTCATATTTCAGGCGCATGAGTACTGTTGGGGAGCATAAGCCCCAACACTTAAGTTTCTATCAAAATCCTGGGAGTATAAGGACTATTCAGGCATATGAGCCTTGTATAGGCGTATTAGCAACCTGCTGATCATGTTTTTAAGTCGTTTCCAGTCCCAAACATTATATCACTTAGTTCTAAACATTCACATACTATTCGAAGCATGAACTTAACATAATCATAACAATATATTTTCCCATGACATACCCCACCCACATACACATGCACATGAACATACGAGTATAATACCCAACCTCATAAAACATACATACATGTATTTTCCAGCCCCAAAATCGTATGAAAACATGTAAAAAGAGGTTCTAGAAACTCACCTTTGTTGTTCTTCAAGTTTACACTCTTCACCCGAACTTCTTCCAACGGTTCTAACACCTAGAAATCTTCTAAACACACATTCGAACACATATAAACGCACATAAGCATATAACCGAGGCTAATGCAAGCCAAGAACAACTTAATTTCACAATTCTTACCTTGAATTCGAATCCTGCTTGAATCTCCTTCTCAAACCCGAAGCTTTTTCTTTTTTCTCTCTCTAAAAGTCGAATGAGGAGTGTTGTGCAGAACAAATGGGCGGCCATACCACCTTTTTCACCAACTTTTACCAACTTTTGCCCCTTTTTACCCTTTTGACCCCTCAACTTTGGGTTGACTGTCATTTCTTCCTTTTTTTCTCTTTTATCTTCCTATTTATTTCTTTAAAAATACTCGGGTGTTACAGGATATCACCCAGAAGAGTTTCCTCTTGTCCGATCATTAAATTGTCCCTTATAATATTTCATTTTGAAGGTAATTTTCAAATAATTACTATAATCTTAGGTCATTTTTATCAACTTCTTCATCATTTTAACCTTATGATAGAATTGATTTCTACCTATTCCTCTTCATTGCAGATCATGTTATGTGTAGCAAATTCCCGGCAACAACATCTCCAGTGATACTATAGGTAAGCAAGAGCGTTACAACCTACAAGTAATGGAACATATTAGCACGGAAAACCCACATGTCTTCAACTTCCCTTTTGATGGTTGGCGGTGGGGAGTTTGAAATCACCAAGAATCGAATAGACCAAACTGATGAATCTGTTCATGGAGTTAACTCAGGCAAGAAAGTGTGAAAAAGAAGAGAAATTTGAAAAAACCAAGTCAGAAAAGCAATCGAGAAAGGTAACAAGGACAAGCATGAATCAACGCAAAAACGAGATCACGTAACGAATAGATGATTTTCCCTTGATTAGCCACCCGCCTCAAAGTCATCGTCACAAGGCTTGATACGCAGGTGAAAATGAACACCATTAGCAAATCGATGGGATAGAACGTCAAATCGCTTAAATTGACGGTGGACCAGATTGGGTGTTAGTTTGCGAATATGGAGGTGCAACCTGAGTTTATGGATAGTTCTATGGCTGAAAGCACTTCACTTCCGAATCCTGAATTTGGCGGATGATTATGGTTTAGGGGTGTCTATTGGTTTGTCGCAACCTGCTACAAATGTTGTGCCGGCAAAGAGTTTCGAGAAGGTTGATGATGATGATGATGATCTTGTAGGATTCTATGTGCCCAAGACACTTAGAATATTGATGTGGTTAGTACGTTATGATCCAAGTCGGGTTATACCCAATAACAAGCTTAGCAAACACCAATTAATATTTGATTGATGATCTGATCATGCAATTAAATATTTACACCAATTTAGAAAATGGGTTTTCTAAATAAGTTGCATATGAGAAGGAACAACTTATTAGGATATTTTGTTTAATAATATTATTTGAAGTGTTATTTAAATAAGTTAGATAACACCAAATAATAATGAGAAATTATAACTTATAAGTTAAATGTTAATTATATAAGTTATACAACTTGGACTTACAATTAAATGTAATTACATGTCTAGTTGCAAGACTTTTAATGTGTGATTGTGTTTTAATTTTAAGTGGGAAACCCCTTTTAAAATTATGTTTTGGCCGCCCCTTTAATGGGATTGGACCAATTTATTATCTTGGAGACACAACACACATTACTAGCTTTGATTTCTCCATACTCTTCTCCATTCACAATACATGCAAAGTTAAAGAAAAGCTCTCACATCTCTCTAAAACTCACGGCTGGAACAGCAAGAAAGAAAGAGTTTTGAAGCTTTTTTTGGTGAATCTTCCTAACAAGAAGGTGTCTTGCATACAAGGCTTGGGGTATAAGCACTTGAGGACTCCTCCTTGAAGTCTTGGTCGATTAGAAGCATCATCTTCCCCTTTTTCTGGTCGAAATTTGCTGCTGAAAAAGGTATATATCACAGCTTATACAAGCTGTGATTTTATGTACGTTTTATAAGTTCATAGCTTTTTCCATTCATATATTTAAGATCCTATTGATATGGGTTTGTTTTCCATCTTAAAACCACATTTAGAACACGAAATTTTCAGATTATAAACATGTATAATCCTATACATCCGCTGCGTTTTTCTGAAAGTTTAAAAGGTTAAACTTAGTTTTGGTGTTCTAACAAACCCGACAATGACATCAAGAGCCGGTTACATGGATGGCTTGCTTGATTTCTCTTTTGAAATTGGTTTAAAAGATGAAATTAGACATATTATAGGCTGTTTTGGGCTGGTATATTATGTCTTGATTGAAAACCCCAACTTTCAAGGTTATATTACACATGCTTGTGATTAAACCTTGAAAGACATGTATGTTGATATATTGATTGTTTGGACAATATTTAAAACCCAAATTTCAGTTTATGTTGGCTGAAATTTGAAGGTTTTAAATGGGGTTTCATTATATATTTGATGATTTGATCATTGGATGTTTTAGTGCATAACCTAGTCATTGACCTTGTCATGTTTTGGATGATTGGAATGGTTGAATATATTCATTCATTTGGGTTGTAATTTTGTGTTTATCATTTGGGTTGTAATTATTCATTCATTTGGGTTTGTAATTAATAGATTAGGTTCATTTCTTTTACTAAAAATATGTATTAGGATACAATTTTGTAAAAGGAGCACAAGATCAAGACCCAAAGATGGACACAAAGACACAAGAAACATGGAGCATTTGGATGCGGTTTCTAGTGGGAGGTTCTTGGACCTTTTGATGTGTTTGATCCTTAGAAAGACCAAATGACAACACTTGTGATGGCAAACAAGTGTTGTCAACATAAGGGCTATGGTTATGCACATATGATTATTAATGTTTATGCTTGGTTGATTGTTTGTTGTTTTGATTGTTTGGTTGATATTTGGATATTCGAAACAAACTCATTAACAAACTTAACAAGCTGAAAATTGATGATTATTAAAGGTTAATAAAAGGTTATTAAAATGATTTAATGATTTTAAAGATTAAAATAGGTTTTAATCAAAGAACCATAGGGTACCTTGTATTTGAAAGCATGCAAATACAAGTACATAGAGTTTTCTAAACTAGAATTATGAAACCTCTAAACATTTAACAAACAAGTTTAACACCATCCTTTTGCACAACACTTAAGTCATTTGGAAACTCTTAATGGGATAAGGTCACCTAACCATTTTGAGGGAACTTGTGACTTAAGGTGGGAATACCACATTGGTGGGATAAAGGTCACCTAACCACCTATGTTGGTAAACTCACATGTGTGTGCAAGTAGGGTAACTTGATTTGCAAACCATGTTGAATGGATCACCTAAAATATGGTTTCCAAATAGGTGTTGATGGGACTAACATGCCGACTTTGCATATGATGTTTAAAGTCGATCCCATACCTCTAAAAGTTGCAAATGGTTGCAATCGTCAATCGTTGACCACCTTATTAATTTAAATAGTGGGATAAAGGTCACCTAACCACAATTTAAATGTAATGTTGGGTTCTAGATTTTAATATTAAAATTAACAATATCGAAAATGCTAAAATTGATCTTTGTTAAATTTTGTAGATGGCCACCAATAATGAAAATCATGATAACTCATCCGCGTCAAACCAATCACTACGAGCGATCCTCCAAAAGGAACGTCTAAATCATAACAACTTTATTGATTGGTATCAAACTTGAGAATTGTTCTCAAGCAAGAGAGAAGATCATATGTTTTAGACGACCCTATCCCCGATCAACCTAGCGAGGATGATGAGGAGGCCTTTAACGATTGGCTGAAATACACTGAGGACTCCGTCCAAGTGTCTTGTCTCATGCTAGCAAGCATGACTCCGGATCTCCAAAAGGAGTATGAACATCACGGAGCTTACGACATGATAACCCAGCTGAAGGAAACGTTCCAACAGCAAGCAAGGGTTGAGCGGTTCGAAACGGTTCGAGCGCTCCATGCATGTCGTATGGACGACAACCAATCTGTTTCATCTTATGTACTTAAGATGAAAAGTCATATTGACCGCCTCGAGAGGCTAAATTGTCCCGTCTCGAAGGAGTTGGCCACGGATTTGATCCTAAATGGCCTAACCAAGAGGTTCGAGACATTCGTGTTGAACTACAACATGAATGCATGGGACAAAAGCATTGGTGAGCTTCACTCAATGCTCAAAACGGCCGAGGCGGCCATGGGTAAAAGGTTTTACCCGTTCTCACCATCAATGAAGGTGGGAACAACAAGAGGCCTCATCCCACACCCAAGGCAAAGGTTGCCAAGGGTAAGGGACCCGTTTGGGAAAGGGGAAAGGGGTGGTAAGGGTACCACCCAAACCACAAGAGAAGAAGCAAAAGGTTGCTACAAATGACCCATGCTTCAAGTGTGGGGAGATAGGACATTGGGCAAGGAATTGTCCTGTCCATCTCCAAGAGTTGAAAGCAAAGAGGGATGCCGGGCAGACCTCAGGTACAATATACATGATTCATATTGATCTTAATGTTACATCTTCAAACACATGGTATTGGATACCGGATGTGGAACTCATATTTGCAATTTGTTGCAGGGGTTCACAAGAAGTAAGGACTTCAAGAAAGGGGATGTTAGCCTCTTCATGGGCAATGGAACTAAATCTTAGTTGAAGCTCATGGGGACTACATCCTAAGACTTCCAAGTGGTTTGGAAGTTATTTTGAAGAATGTTTTGTATGCTCCTAGTTTGACTAGGAACATTATTTCTGTATCTCAATTAAGACATTATGATTATGTATTATCTTTTATTGAAAATGATATTCATGTTTCTTTAAATGGTATGTTCTATTTTAAAGCTATACCAATTAATGGTATTTATGAATTGGTTCATGAAAATACTTTAAATAGTTCATTGTACCAAACTAACACCAAGAAGCTCAAGTTGGACTTGAGTGATACCTATCTTTGGCATTGTCGTCTTGGTCATATAAACAAGAAACGTTTACAAACACTTCAAAAGAATGGTCTTTTAAAAACAATGAATGTGATTCATTTGATGTTTGTGAATCTTGTTTACAAGGCAAGATGACTAAGGCGCCCTTTAGTGGAACTACTGAAAGGGCAAAAGATTTATTAGGAATCATACATTCGGATGTATGTGGTCCTTTTAAGCCAATGACTAGGAATGGTGAAAGATACTTCATTACCTTTACCGATGACTATAGTCGCTATAGGTATGTGTACTTATTAAGGCACAAAGATGAAGCTTTTGAAATGTTCAAAATCTTCAAGAATGAAGTAGAAAATCAACTCGATAAGTCAATTAAAATTCTCCGTACTGATAGAGGAGGTGAATACCTAAGTGATGCTTTTCAAGATCATCTTAGGAGTTGTGGGATTGTCTCACAACTCACTCCACCTGGAACACCACAACATAATGGTGTGTCTGAAAGGAGGAATCGAACCTTATTGGATATGGTCCGATCTATGATGGCTAGAAGCTCATTACCTCTATCATTTTGGGGTTTCGCTTTGCTCTCCGCGACCCGTATTCTAAATATGGCCCCAACCAAAAAGGTGGAAAGGACACCTTTTGAGATATGGCATGGAAGAGTTCCATCCCTATCATACTTAAGGGTTTGGGGATGTGAGGCTTATGTTAAGACTCCCACCCCAAACAAATTGGAAGTCCGATCCACCAAGTGTATCTTTGTTGGATATCCTAGAGATTCTATGGGATATTATTTCTACGATCCACTGGAACAAAAGGTGTTTGTTGCCAGAAAGGGTGAGTTCTTAGAAGCAAAGTTCCTTATGGAAGGAGCTGGCAGTAGAACAGTGGATCTTGAAGAAGATCAAGAACCACAACCCGATACACGTTTGGTTGAAACTAGCACTCAACATGAGGATGTTGAGAATGATCAAGGGGTTGATCAATACACACAAGACGTTCGCAGAAGTGGTAGAACTAGTAATCCACCTGAAAGATATGGATTTTTCATGGATGGATGCTATGTGGTAGATTCAGATGAACCGACCACATACCATAATGCAATGTCCAATTCGGATTGTGACAAATGGCTAGAAGCCATGAACGTTGAGATGCAATCCATGTATGACAACCAAGTTTGGGAACTTGTTGTACCACCGCTTAATTCCAAGGTAGTTGGAAGTAAGTGGGTTTTCAAGAAGAAAACCGATATGCATGGAAACTTGGATACTTATAAAGCTAGACTTGTAGCAAAGGGTTTCACTCAAACTCAAGGGGTTGATTATGATGAAACCTTCTCACCTGTTGCGATGCTAAAGTCTATAAGGATATTGTTTGCCATAGCTGCTCATTATGATTATGAGATTTGGCAAATGGATGTCAAAACCGCTTTCCTAAATGGATATCTTGAGGAAGATGTCTATATGGTTCAGCCTGAAGGTTTTGTTGATCCAAAACATCCTAATAAAGTATGCAAGTTAAAGAAATCAATCTATGGATTGAAACAAGCATCGAGAAGCTGGAATCATCGTTTTGATGAGGAGGTCAAGAAATTTGGCTTCATAAAAAACGCTGATGAGGCTTGCGTGTATAAAAGGCTAGTGGGAGCATAATAACTTTCCTAGTATTGTATGTTGATGACATACTACTATTTGGAAATGACATTCCAACCTTGGAAGGTGTAAAAACCTGGCTTGGAAGTTGTTTTTCCATTAAGGATCTTGGTGAAGCCGCCTATATTCTGGGAATAAAGATCTATAGGGATAGATCAAGGCGGTTGATTGGTTTGAATCAAAGTGCATACATTGATAAGATCTTGAAAAGGTTCAAGATGGAAAACTCTAAGAAAGGTACAGTACCTATTCAAAGAGGAACGATATTGAGTACGACTCAATGTCCAAGCTCAAAGGATGAGCAAGACAGCATGAAGGCAATCCCATACGCATCTGCTATAGGATCCATCATGTATGCAATGATATGCACTCGACCGGACGTGTCATGCGCCTTAAGCATGACAAGCCGTTACCAGCAGAATCCTAGAAACAGTCATTGGGGCTGTTAAGAACATACTTAAGTACCTAAGGAGGACAAGAGATATGTTCCTAATCTATGGATCTGGTGACGAGGAACTCGTAGTAAAAGGTTACACGGATGCGAGTTTCCAAACCCATCGTGATGATTCTCGGTCACAATCGGGATACATTTTCATTCTGAATGGAGGAGCGGTTTCTTGGAAGAGCTCCAAGCAGGATGTGGTGGCTCTATCAACTAAAGAATCAGAATACGTCGCCGCCTCATTGGCAGCTCAAGAAGCTGCATGGTTGAAGAAATTCATTGCCGATCTAGGGGTTGTCCCTTCCATTCAGGACCCCTAGAGATCTTTTGTGATAACAAGGGTGCGATTGCACAAATCAAGGAACCCCGTGCTCATCAAAAGACTAGGCACATTGAGCGGAGATTCAACTACATACGAGATGAAGTTGAAAAGGGAAAGATATGTATTCGCAAAGTTCACACGGATCAAAACGTTGCGGATCCTCTCACGAAGCTCCTTGAAAAGGCAAAGCATGAAGGTCATACTTGTGCCATGGGACTTCGATATTCTAGTGATTGGATATGATCTGTAAATTTTGTATTTGGATATATGGAACTTTCTATTATTTGAATAAAATTATTTGGTTATAATGTTTCAAATAATATTCCAATTTAGCATGTTTAATCCATGAGTAAAATGTTTACTCTAAATGTCCGTAGTCGTTCATACTTGTGGGAACAAGGTTGAAGGTAAGACTATTATGAACTTGGATTGGTTGATATTCATAAGGATGAATATAGAGCAATGGGTTGCTACCAAGGTTCATAGATATTTGTGGGATACAAATATTGGACTAACCCGCATCTCAAATTTTACTACATGGAATCTTATTGATTGATCATAAGTAAATTTGAGTAAAGGCGAATATCATTTGGTATCCTCCGACCTGAGATACATATTGGGTTTTGATACTCACCAAGTATTATACCTTAAGCTAATTCTTCACTGTCCTGAAATAGTGGACAGTACATAAGGGTGTGTTTAGGTATAACACGAGGTGTTTGTGAGAAACGTATGTAGTCAAGATGGAATTTGTTCCTCTTATTCGTTGAGAGTTAGATGTCTAAGGCCTGATTAAGTTAAATCAACAAGGAATGATCATTCTGTGTCCTTGGATTTAACATGACATCTGTAACAAAAGGATAGATGATTAATTCACCTAAATCATTTCAAGTAGGGTACTTGAAAGGGATGATGTTATTGAATGGATATAAGTCATGCGTATTAAGGGTAGTAAACGTTGTTAGGCGGTATTTACTGCTTGCATCAATCTTCTATGAATCTTGGGCAAGTGGGAGATTGTAGGATTTTATGTGCCCAAGACACTTAGAATATTGATGTGGTTAGTACGTTATGATCCAAGTCGGGTTATACCCAATAACAAGCTTAGCAAACACCAATTAATATTTGATTGATGATCTGATCATGCAATTAAATATTTACACTAATTTAGAAAATGGGTTTTCTAAATAAGTTGCATATGAGAAGGAACAACTTATTAGGATATTTTGTTCAATAATATTATTTGAAGTGTTATTTAAATAAGTTAGATAACACCAAATAATAATGAGAAATTATAACTTATAAGTTAAATGTTAATTATATAAGTTATACAACTTGGACTTACAATTAAATGTTAATTACATGTCTAGTTGCAAGACTTTTTAATGTGTGATTGTGTTTTAATTTTAAGTGGGAAAACCCCTTTTAAAATTCTGTTTTGGCCGCCCCTTTAATTGGGATTGGACCAATTTATTATCTTGGAGACACAACACACATTAACTAGCTTTGATTTCTCCATACTCTTCTCCATTCACAATACATGCAAAGTTAAAGAAAAGCTCTCACATCTCTCTAAAACTCACGGCTGGAACAACAAGAAAGAAAGAGTTTTGAAGCTTTTTTGGTGAATCTTCCTAACAAGAAGGTGTCTTGCATACAAGGCTTGGGGTATAAGCACTTGAGGACTCCTCCTTGAAGTCTTGGTCGGATTAGAAGCATCATCTTCCCTTTTTCTGGTCGAAATTTGCTGCTGAAAAAGGTATATATCACAGCTTATACAAGCTGTGATTTTATGTACGTTTTATAAGTTCATAGCTTGTTCCATTCATATATTTAAGATCCTATTGATATGGGTTTGTTTTCCATCTTAAAACCACATTTAGAACACGAAATTTTCAGATTATAAACATGTTATAATCCTATACATCCGCTGCGTTTTTCTGAAAGTTTAAAAGGTTAAACTTAGTTTTGGTGTTCTAACAAACCTGACAGATCTTTCAAGGCGTCTTGCAGAATTGAAGGTTCATGGGTAAGCTAATGATGTTCATATGAGTTGTGAATAGTTGATTACACTGTCTCACATATTATCTTCATAATTGGATTAAGTTATGTATATTTAGATGGGTTAGTATCTGTTTGCATCTTCAATTTTAAGTTGCTTAAAACCATTGATCTTTGCATTTAGTCTGATGGTGGCAATATAATGTGTTTCATTTGCACGTTGTCTGCCATTTTTAAGATTTGAAATGAGAGTTTATAATTAAAACTATAGTCATTTATGATTTTGTGGCTTAGCTTTATATGTTAGAACTTTGTACATCTTGAGGCTGGTTAAGATGAATTGTAACTTACAGCTAGAAATCTTATTAACTGTCCATGTGCATTGCTATATGTTCTAATTCATAATGTATGTTGGGGGCCTCATTTGGATACACGCCTTCTTATCTTCTACAACGTAACGTCATAAACCATGTATGGTTGAAAAGAAGTGGTCGAACGGTGGTCTGGCTTTTTGTTGTTGTTAACGAATCTAGATTTTGAAGACATCATCTCCGATCGCCACCGGCCCAGGTCAATTACTTGGTTCTTGGTTTTACCTTTTATGAAGTCCTAGGTGTTGACGATGTGGTTGTGGCGGTGGTCGTTACTTGGCAAAGGTGTTTTGTTAACCTTGATTTATCCCGTCCATCACACGCGCAACGCGCGTTGAGGGATAACACTAGTATTTATTAAAAAGCTAAATCTATATGGTTAATATGGAATCTTTTTTGGCATGTATACTTTAACTTAAATCACTCTAATCCAAGAACACTCTCTCTCTCTCTCTCTCTCTCCATTCACCACCACTGTCGTTCTGCACAATCGCCGCTCACAATTGCCGCTCTCCCATTAATTTCCCTTCTTTCTGACCATTCTTGACCACAGTCGCTACAGAGACCACCGCTCTTCCACTACAAACTATAAACGCACCGTAGGCCACCAGAGAGCTTTGTTGTACTGCCGTTTGTTTCTTTGGCCGGCGACCAACAAATTGTTTTACCGTCTCTTATACTTATACCTTTGGATATAACTCTACCTACATCTGACCAAAACTTTCTTTCACTTATGCTTCGCTCTAAATTTATTTTGTCCAGTCTCCCAGATCTAGTAGTAAAAAATGGTGTTAGCCGACAAGAAGATTCTGAAGGATCCCCCTGGTGGTGGTTATGCAGGTTGGTTGACAGTAGTCGATGTTGACTTGGTGGTGGCCGGTAGTTGCTCAATAGTGGTAGACGATGGTGCGGGTAGCCGACGTTGCTCTATGGTGGCCGGTGGTTGCTCTGTAGCATGCAGGTTACTCTAGCGGAAAAAAAAGGAATTGACGTGGCCCAATAAGAGATTTCCACATGGATCGTAAAAGGATAAATAACATCTACAGAAACTTGTAAATGTTATATACAGAATATATTTATTTATATAATTGTAAATTTAAATTCAATTAAAAAAATGCTTAAAAGCATACATGTCAACCCGTATTATTACATAATATAATGTCGCACCTAACTTCACATATGAAACAATTGGTTAATCAAGATACATTATTTTATTTTTAATAATTACAACAAACATTTGTAAAAGGAAGCTTCAAAAATTAGTAGAGATGATAATCATATACACATATGCATCAATAGATGTCCATACAGAGAAGTTTTAAGTTTTAACTCATTTTCACATCCTCGCCTTACCAAGGCACTTCAATCCCTCGTACTCATTCTCTAATCTCTATAAAATACTAGACACCGTGTTCCTTACAGTTCTTGATGTGCTTTAAATTATACATATAAAACATTTTAAAAGCACATCAATTATTCTTAAAAATCTTTCTTAAGATGATGAAACTAAACTTAAAAGGTGTTAAATTGTGTTTTCAGGATTTGAAATGACCAAAATGGATAAAAGGAGTATAATTAAGAATAACTTAAAGAAAAACCAAGCTTCAGAGTCCAAGCATAGGAGCCATGCCTCATTAGGCACACCCTCATGCCTAGCTTGAAACACTACTTTATGCTAAAATTAACACACCACCATGTTGGGCAATCTGACAGGACAAAAGTTATATCCATCAAAAAGTAAGCACGAGACGTGCTCCAAGAAGCATGGAGGCGTGCCCCACCATAACACGGGGTCGTGCATGACTTCCTCTAAACGTACAAGCGACCAACTTTCGTATGCATTGTACTAGAACAGACCGTTTTTGGCACTCCTGAGAGCCTATAAATAACAACTCATTTGCAACATGGGAAAGAGTTTTGAAGGGGGTGAAACTCTACTGAATTCTCTCAGGAATCTAGACTTGAGAGTACTTGGGAGGCTCGAGAGGTGCATTCAACATTTAGAAGAAGGTCGGAATTTTCTAAACATCACATATTGTAGATCACCAGCTTGATTGTTCCATTTCATCGATAATTTTATATTTATCTTCTATATTAGTTATTTTAAGTTCCAGCTCATTATACGCTAAACTTTTATTATCATCCTAATTGGATGTAACTTATGTAGTTTATGATAAGCTAATGGTGTGTTTTATGTTGGGTTAATGTTATAATAATCTTGGATAAACTTTTTATGGGTAGATATATATTTGAACGAGAGGTTATATACTTTTAATTTGTGAATGTCATACAAGGTTCAAAAAAACATACGAACTACCTTTTTTTTTGTGAAACCGGTCTTCATAATAAAACCATAGCTAATGAACTAGAAATTATATCATCTTTCTGATAATTTTCGGGCTCTTTTATTAGTCTGATAAATCTACAGTAATTGTTATGGTTTAATGGTATGTTAAAAAAAACTTGATCAACTTTTTTTCTAACATTAAGTTAGGTTTTTAGAAATTATATGTTAAAAGGATGCACAAGTATTATCTACATCACTAGGGGCTTGGTGGTTGTTCGTAGTTACTTGTTACAACTTCCTTATCAATACAGAGCTGGTTTACAATAATTTCACGTTGGCTCACGTTTATAAATATTAACCTAACTATTTAAGTTTGTATCTTTAATCACACAACACACTTTTATCATAGTTATATAAGTGTAATCTCAATTGGGATGATAGCCTTAATCTCCTGATTTATCCTTAGAAGTTTCAAATTTACTCAAATTAAAACCAAACCCGATAGTCAATTATAAAGGTTGTTGAGTAGCATCGGTGTATTCACAGATTGATACCCGGTTCTTACCAAAACTATATTACTGCACGACATGTACACTTGTCTTTTATGTATGTACTAGCGGGAAGCCCGCGCGATGCGGCGGATAGAATTTACAAGCTTTAGATACGGGTGTTTGTTTCATTATTACCAAAATTGAATTTAATTAAAATCACACGGAAGTCAAACAACCCTAAAATCACACTTACTCTTGAAAAATCACTATCTTTTGTATTTCTTTTAAAAGTCAAACAACCCGCTTGCAACTATGCTAAAAAGAATAGTAATAAGTCTCAAATGAAGAGAACTTGAAGACGGTTTGATGATTTAACTTGAAACCATATTAGACCATTTAAAAAAAATAATTTTTTAAATATAATTATTCGAATAAATACAACACATTGTAATAAAAAATGATTCGTGCCACTAATTAGAGACATTAATTTATTGTTAGACATTCTAAGAAACATACCCTTCATAGCCTACAAAGCTTCCATCCATACAATTTGATCATACATTGTGTTTCCCTTTAAATGTAGCATTTTTGTGATCTAATAGTTCTAAAATGCTAACAACGCATTTGCTTACAAAATGAAATCATAATTTATCAAGATATAGGTTTATGAAGCATTTCATGAACAACGTACATGCATACAATTGTCACGTGGCATCTATGATCTATGTTCTATAGCTTTAACATAATAACATTTTCAAATATATTGTTATCCATATAATAGACTGAGAAGATTTCCCCTCTAAATAGGTTTAGGCACACCATCACATGTACATCAATAGGATATACATATGACAACTTTATAAAAGCACACATTTTATCACAAAGCGGTTCAAGCAATTTGTGCTCATCACACCTTCACCAATACATCAATAAGATACCCAAAATACAACTTTACACAAATACATATTTTATCATCAAGACAGTTCAAGCATTTTATGGTTAGGAAAGCCTACCAAATATATAAATTATACTGGCGATCAAATAAGGCAAAGGATGATAAACATATGATGGTTGATCTAAATACTTCAATAAGGCAAAGGATGCCTAAACATTTAGTCTTAACTTAGGCGTGTCCATACATATCCATACAGATTCTTTAATTCTATTAAGGCCGTGTTTGATATGCCTCTGACCGGGCTGACCCTGACCCGGCTGACTCGGTCAGCCCGGTCAGCCCGTTTGAAACGATGAATCGAGCCATCTGACCGAGTCAGGGTGTCTGACCCGGACCTTGAAATCAAAGAAGCTGACCGGGCTGACCTCCCCCTTCACCCCTGCGCGATCGATCGGCACCTCCCCCTCCCCCTGCGCGATCGATCGGCACCTCCCCCTCCCCCTGCGCTCTCGATCGATCGGCACCTCCCCAACCCCTGCGCGATCCCTAATCGAGCTACAGCCCTAATCGAATGACTCCCTTACCTGCGGTAATCGATCAGCCACCTCCCTTCCCATGAGCTCTCGGTCGGCTTCATCCCCTCCTCCCGGCGCTCTCGATCGGCGATTTCATGGTGGTTGTGGTTGTGTGTGTGTGTGAGTGAGTCTGTGTTTGTGTGTGTGCGTGAGTCCGTGTTTGTGTGTGTGTGTGGGGAAGAAGAGAGTGTGTGTATGTGGTTGTGTGTGTGTGTGTTATTAATATTATTAATAATAACATAATAATAATAATAATAATAATAATAATAATAATAATAATAATAATAATAATAATAATAATAATAACAGAGAAATTTAACAGAGAAATTTAACAGAGAAATTTAACAGAAGTGTATATAGTGGTTATTTTTCATTCAGCAGAGTCAGTCAGATACATAATCAAACAGCCAAGTTTCAGTCAGATGCAGACTCAGTCAGAACTTCTTACCGGGTCAGCTTCTGACCCAGTCAGATCTTACTCAGTCAGCGCAATCAAACAGCCCTAAGTAATGCACTTAAACATTTAGTCTCAATTGTGGACTGTAACAGACATATCAGTGGCTACTTTAAAGAGAGAAAAAATCAGTCCCATAACCATTTGCAGCCAAATTTTTAAACCAAAAGCAAACAAGTTAGATACGTTATCTACCCATTCCAAATGGGTTCAATTCATGTTTATCATTCTTCAATCTTCTATGTGTTTATAATAAATAATAACCAAAGTGTATTCATGTTCTATTTGTGAAATATGCCTTACTTATAACAAAAAACAAAATTTGATAGGGATGTTAAAAATTGTAATATTGCATGTTCCCTATGATTCCTAACAGATCCTTTCCGCCGTCATTTCGCTGGCCTCTAATCCATTCTCCTTGACCTAATAAACATGCGAATCAACAATTGCTAAAATAAAGTGGATAATTTGATAGATTTAAACATAATTTGGGGTTTCTTGTTATTCACAAAGATTGGTATAATGTTTGTATCAGGGCTTGAATTCCTATTGTTCCTGAATTTTGAAACACATAACCATTTAAGTTGATTATAACCTGATTCAGATTGAAACTGTATTCCTGTTGTTTCTAAATATTCAAAATGTACCTATTGAATTTCACGGTATCAAGTACAATCGTGAACACGAGTTTGTTTCTTAGAAGTGCACCAATAGTAAACAAACTCTTCTATTTAGCAAACCTGTTTCGACCAAGTTCAAGTTGTAAGTTTCATGAACTCTATCAAGCACTTTTGGCCCATACCTTTTCCTTGGGGTGTTTAAAATCAAATATCTGAATTTCGAAATTCTGAAAATTTCGGAATAAAGATTTTGAAGAGTTAGTTTGCGATCAGGACCCACATGACCTTTTTTTGCCTCTGGCTCGGCCTTAATTGGAACGTCTCCAGGAACTGTTGGTGTTGGTGGTAAAGTATACCCATTATCCGAATGCAAATTCAGTTATTGTAAGTTTATAAGTAACATAAAGAAATAACAAGTCAGCAACATTTTACTGATGATTAAAAATTCATGTCATGCTCACAAAATTGCAATGGTATACACATGAAACTTGGATAAAATAAAACAGTCGTCACTCAACAACCAAACAAAACAATTTGCACAATATAATTAGTTTTGTATGATGTTATTGCTAATTCATTTTTTAAAGAAGTCAAGACATCACACATACATTTATGAAAAATTGTTTTGAATTGTAAGGAAAACTAATCCCTAGCAACAAATAGCAGCCAAGAACACAGAAAATAGGAACATAGATAAAAGTTGTTGAAAGTTTGCTTTGGGAAATCATGAACATAAATGTGAACCTGCTCTCCAATATTTCACAAAATTTAGGTAGAAGAATGATTAAGAAGCAAATTAATGATAAACATACACCATATTAAAAACCAGTAGCACAGTAAATACTACATAAACATACACCTGATCAAAACAGAAACCTAAAAAACACTTTCAGAATCAACAAATAGTAGCAGAATAAAACAATAATACTTGATCAAAAAAACCAGCAACATATTTGATAAACAAACACATACTGAAGCTGAAAATCTATAATAACTCAACTGATGGCAACAAAATAAGCCAAGAGTAGTTGTATAAATAAAGACCAAAACATGATTGTACTTCTAATCAAAAACTCCCAACATAAATGAGAATTATAAAAAAAGATGCCCCCACAAAAGAGACTCCATCAACATCTTCCAACAACTTTAATCAAATACTCCAAGGCGTTACATCTAGACCAGTACCATTCTTCTTCTTTTTCCGAGATACTTATGATTACCCAAATACAAAAACCATAATCATGAACAACATAATTTTATAACAAAATCAATATATTTCTGATTAGAGAACCTTACGAGGTGATAATCTAGCAAGACCAATATCCTTGAACATTGAAAGAACACAACAATATGTGCATAATAACATGTATACAAGTTCAAAAATGCTATCAATTAACCTTATACAATCAATCATATATAATCAGGCATAAATAAAGGGTTCAATAACAGATTGATTATAGAATAAATTACAAGTAATGTAAAAAGAGATTTGTCATTTGAGTTCCAAAAAGCACTTTTAAAATCCTATAATTATTATATATGATGGGCTAAAGATTTTTGGCTTCTTGTTTCGTTGTCAGGTTCAGATATAAGAGCATTCGATAAGTTGAGAAAATTGGAATTTTTTTTACGAAAGAAGAAAGACATGGTTGTTCAGTGGTAGACTTGTATGAACTCGTCCAACATGCTAAAAAGATTTTAGCAAGACCTCGATCCCCTAGTTCAAATCCTTATATTTTTGTTGGTTGCACTAATAGTTGGTATCATAAATACATTGTTTGCAATTTTCATCAAAACTAAGCATAAACACACCAAATTTAATAAACAACAGATTTTTCTACACAATTAATAATAATAATAAAATGAAAAGTAACAATGTTATTAATTAGCTAGAGTATTATGTGTTGAAGCTTCATCAACCGTTATGTATTCCTAATACTCAGTCACTATGTGGATGGATTTAGAAAACTATCCTACTTTCTAGTGTTCTGCTTAAAAGTAAAATAACTAAGGAATAAAATTTGGGAATTGTAATTCTTATAAGTGGCTTACTAATGTAACAAAACCTATTTGTTTGATACTTATCTCATACAAGCTACACCAATAAACCTATTTAATGATGACAAACTACCCCAAAACATCATCAGCAACATGTCAGCCATGTTAAAACTACGTAAAAAATAACATGGATCAAAAGTAAGAATCAATTTTAATCATGATAGTAGCATCCCAAATAATAAGATGAGATGATACAATCATAAAAGGGTGAAACAAGTCAATCGTTTCCCAACATGTATTTTTAATGCATACACCATTGTAAATCATTTTAGTCAAAACTCATTATTATTTAATAATATAAGCTTTATAATCATGTGACCCATTATTCATGTTGACCCGATCCACATAGCAAATTATCAGTATTATTCCAAACTCATGCGCAAGCTAGAAGTGACAACCTGTTGGTTGTGAACTCACCTCTTACTAATAGCCCTAACCTGCATCCCTCAAAGTTAAAGCATGTGCTATATCTACTTAAGCCCTTATTAATCTTATCTTAATAGAAAGTGTAAAAGTTTATAATGTAATTTAGTTAAGCCTTATTAATAAAGTAAGTAAATGTATTCTTTTGGGGCACAAGTTTAGATTTATTCAAACAAGACCAGTTATTCACCATAACAATGTCTAATCCAGCAAAAGGTATAAAAAACTGATAAATACTTCATAATGGTTACAATATGTAATGCATAAAGTACGAATCGCATCAACCAAAATCTTGGCTTTGCAAAACATGTTAAGAAAAAAAATTCATACCTTTATCACCGGTAGAAGGTCCCTTGAAGATTGCAAGCTTTCCTTGTTTTCCAAAACTTTTAAGGGTTCATTAGAACACCACGCTCCATTCCATGGATATGTAAAACAAGCCATTGGCAAAGCACAATTACAATGATTTGATATTTTATAAACATCAATTCGATTGTTTAAACTGAAAAGGGGGCATCATTTACTTGTTACCCGTGAATCAGTTCCCATATGAATCTCTTCCACCATCTAGGGAGAAGGAGAACAGGGCAGTTGCAATCGACGTATTTGAAGCCGAGTAAAAGAAATAGAATCTTCTTCCAAGCTATTTCAACTACTTTAAAACAATTCATCAATGATCAAATCCAATAACTTCAAAACAATTTATGAAGCATGTAATCCTAACACGGTCTAAAATTTCATTGTCGTTGATAGTGAAATTGCAATGTCAAAACCTTGAAAAATGATACCTGATTCGGGTTCACCTAGCTTGGGCTATGTTGTCATTAATAGTGAAATTGCAATGTGAAAACTTTAAGTCCCTGAAGAATTTAAAGAAATTGTCAAGTTACCAATCTAAATTCAAACAGACACAAAACAAAAGTAAACTAATGCTGAAACAGAGTTACAGATTCAGAGATAGAGAGAATGAAACTCGGAATTGCACTGTAAACTAAATCGAAGAGAGCCCTTTATAAACAGCAGTGCACCAACGCATATGATTCAATAAATCCTACGCTCAAGGTGAAGCACAATAAAAGAGAACAATAAAGAAAGTAGTTTCATCCAGCAAAAGTGTGAAAATATTTTATATAATGACTATGAATAGCTTTACTTTTACATTATTGTAGCCGAAACAGCTGTATATGAAAAATTTTAAAAAAAGACTTGCTAATTTAATGGGAGAAACCATTCTTGAATTCATGCTAGTCATCTTCATCTTTCAATCTACATCTATAAAGAATACAAATATGTTTTTTATTATTTTTTATTAGCTTGGTTAAAGAGTTAAATAAAAGTGGATTCAACATCATACTACCGAAGATCCAAAAGCTTGTTTTTAGCAAAATAAGCAATACTTTTAAAAATAAACACATAATTTGACTATTTGGGCTTTAATTAGTTTGGTAAAGAGCTTGTATTTAGGATACTCTTAATATATACGAATCGATCTTAACCCTTGATTGATAATTTGATATAACATCATGTAACCTGATGACTTTTAATTTTGCATCTTACCATCTCTCACACTTGTTTGCATAAGATAAACAAATGAATAAAAATAATTATTCAAGTAATCATTGATTCGAACACACACGTAAATGGTAAAATAAAGCATGTCGATATCTGAACGTGAGAAAGCATAATCCCCATGGGTTGAAACTTGGCGATGTATGAAATCAACCACATTTATGTGCCCTGATTGACAATGATAAATCAAGTTGATTAGGCAACATCAAACTAAATCTATTGCACTGGACATACATACACTTCTCTCTAGAAAAAGGATTTTCACTATTAAAACTTTAAAATACATACAACAGAATAAACAAAATGTCAAAAGCAATTAATTAATGACTACTCCCACTATTCCATAACAGTGGAGTGTTCCACTACCGATCTAAACTGCCAATTATCACTACACTATTAATTAATAGAAATACTAAAAAAACAAAGGGATAACATTGCATCAAGGCCGGCCCAATGTTTTTTAGGGCCCTAAGCGAAACATAGATTGGGGCCCTTTCTAATTAAGCGAATAAAACTAACCTTTTTTGACGCCATTGTCGATAAGCTGACTGGCATGAATAAAACAACTCCCAGATGTGCCTTCAAACTACGAGTCGAGAATAAGACCCATTCAACTATGAGCATATTCCAAATAACACACCATGAGCTACAACAATTCTTAAATTAACGAACGAAACACAAATACTTATCAACACAATCAATACAATCTAACCAATAATTTTGTATAATAATAATTAATGAATTTTACAGCAATCTTCATCTTTTAGCATAGGCTTATGGATATTTGCTTCTATAATGTTCATATTCTGTGAATATTAGGTAGTTCATAATCTATATATTTGCTTTTTAAGTTTTCTACTTTTGATATTTTAGGGTGTCTTAAATCATTTAGTTCCTTTAATGCCTGCTTCGTCTTGCAACCAATATAATTGTTAGCCAAGAGAAGTAACAATTTTCACAAAAAACTAAAGAAAACAAGTTTTCATATTCATATTTCATTCCTTTTAAGCAGCTTAAGGGAACTCTTTTTATTACACAAGGTTAGCAAGAGTGTGTTTGGAATTAAAGCTTATTATATGCTTAAAGAAGCATTATGACATAAGAAACTTAATAAATTGTTTATACAAAACAACTACTTGGTATAGAAAGAATGCAATTTCACCATTTGGAGATTTGCTAGCAATTTTGAATCACTCTCTGTCCCAAGTGAAAGCTACTGCAAGTCTGCAACATCCATATCAATATTTGGTAACAAATCAAATATACATGTAATCGAACCATAATAAATACATCAAACAAAGGAAAAACATCCACTTTGATTTAGCAAGATCAATACGAGAATATATGTTAATATCCAAAATTATGTTAATCCTTATAGGGTTCATCAACGCCTGTTAATATCCAAAATTATGTTAATCCTTATGGTTCATCAACACCTGTTAATATCCCAAAATATGTAAAGCTATTAGAAACCCTAGATATATAATCATCGCCGAAACATCTAAACAGAAGTTGGAGATTAGAAATCAAAATATAAGATGATGCCTATTCTTCATTACTTGGCGTCAATGGATCATTCATCTATGATGAACTACTCTGATGATAACTTCATTCTGCAAAAAATTGATCTTCATCTCTTAAAATTAAGGGCCCCAAGCTAGGGTTTACCTTAGCACAAAGAAGAGCCGTGAAGAAGTCGTAGGTGAGAATGACACTCAGGGGACGCATCGCGATTCTCGAATTCGTATGGCTTTTCGCATTCAATGACCACCGAAATGGAGACGGTTACAACTCGGCAGAGTGAATTGGGGGTGCAGGGAGGAACTGAACGGGCGCGTCTTACGCAGGGTGGAAATTACATTCTTAGCCCCTCAATATGTATTATATAGTAGTTAAGAAAGATTTTGGTACAAGTAAAACCAATTAAAACTGAATTTTGTGCCAAATAATTTATCAATGTGTATACACACACACACAAACTTAACACACAACGGTCCTCCTGCTTATCATACCATTTTTTCCTCCTCCCCATATGTTGAACTCACCTTATTTACCATCACAAACCAACATTTGAAATGGTGTCAAGTCTTGGATGATGAATTTTAGGTACCTGTAAAAAATGACACTTGATCTTTATTTCCTCTTTTTCCACAAACTAACGTTTGAATACGTGTTTGTTACATGTTAAAAAAGGACCATAAAAGACATTTTATGAGGTTAGTCTTGTGGTAAAGGGTTTTCAAAAACAACCTAAAGTTGGCATATATGAAACATTTAGTCTTGTAGTCAAATTTACTACAATCAGAATAGTTCTTCTCTTGCTATTACAAAGCAAAGACCAATTCATAAACTGAATGTTCATAATGCCTTCTTGCATGATGACTTACATAGATCGTTTACCTCAAGTAGCCTTAAGGGAATTATTGATCCTAATAAACCAGATCATGAGTGTTTGCAACACAAATCCTTATATGGCTTCAAACAGGCTCCTTAGCATAGTTTCATAGTTTATCGCAGGTCCTTCAAACACTAGGCTTTACTAGTTTAAAGACTGATGAGTTCTTATTTACTTACAAGTCTAGAAAGACACTTATATACACTTTAGTTTATGTTGACGACATGATTCTCACTGATAACAATCCTATGGTAGTTAATAGAGATATATCAAAACTTTATTATTACCTGAAAAGAAATGCTCAAAAATTTTAGCATTTGGTTGGTAAGTTCATAGATTTAATATAAATAAATTATGATGTGCTGTAGTTGTAGGAAACATGTTTAAACAATTTATAAGTAAGTAAAATCACATGCAGACATGAGTTTCACAACTAAACCGAACGGCATATACATAGAACTTGTTGGATTATATTCACCCAAATGTTAGTTCGCGACTACCGTTGGTTCTAACTAGCGTACCAACAAACAATGATGGGGTGTCGACCCAATAATACTATCGGTACCTTTCTGTCGACCAAAACCAGAGTTACATAGTTATGATAAACAACCACACTAAAGCTCATGCACATAACAGATTATGACTTACAAACAAACCACACAATAGTTCAAATGGTCTAAAAGTAACACAACATAGAAGGTTTCGAGCATTCTTTTCTCCCGTTAAATTTGTAAAAAATAAAAGGAAAATGAGACATCAAAACTCACCTTAGATGAATACGTGTGGTGAAGAAGCGATAAGCCAAAGGCCTAATTGATAAATAGTAATTGAACTTAATAACACCTAATTATAATATTCTTGTTTGGTTTAGGGTTGGTTCATGTGACATCCGTCATCAAAATAGGTTCATTGAACTGTAACTTTGACTGTTGACTTTGACTTTTAGACTTTGACTCTTTGACTTTAACACTTTGACTTTGACTTGAATGTTGACTTGGTATGAGAATAGTACATTAGACGTGTATAGACACCGTTAAGTTTTAGAACTATGTATTATAGACTTAGTATGTGCTAGTGGGCCTTGGACATGGTAACAATAGACGTTCACTGATTTGGACTTAGAACGAGGGTTGTGTGCTTAAAATTAGACTAAAGATTTATAAACGTAAAATATATACGCCTTATGTTAAGAACGCAACCAAAATCTGACATCAGTGGGCTTTGCCTAAAGTCTACTAAATAGATATAATTTAATTAAAAATATATAAATATATAATTTATATGGCATATAATAGTCCGTTGAAATCGTAGAATCGAGTAGAATTTAAAAAACGTAAAAAGTGAATGACACACGGAACAAGAGTAGCCAAAATTGGACAAGTCAGACCAGGGGCCCGAGGGGCCTCCCCTCCCCCTTGAATTCGGCCGAAACCCTATAGGGGTTACGCCTTTGCTCTATTTTTTCATTATAGCAAAACCCTAACTCTTCCGATTCCTATCTATTCTTTCTTGATGCCTCCATCATCCAATTTCTTCTTGTTCATCTACATCCATCAATTTCTATAAGGATCAAAGCATTCAAGATTGAACTTTGTTCAATATCATCCATCTTCCTTCTTTCCGATAAAAAAATCAAGGTTTTTGTTGTAGTCTCTCATCTAAGCATGTTTTCATCATGATCAATCATCTAACATCATGTTTTCTTTGTTTCTTCCAATGTACGAATGAAGCCTCTTGAGGAATTGAGGCATTCTTGTGTCGGATCATCAAAGTAAGTGAACCCTAGTTCATACGTGTAAGACTCTTCGTATATATTTTGATTGGGGTTGTAAATCCTTGATGATCTGTTCTTAATGAATGAGTGAATGCAAAATTCTATAAAAATGTTAATTTTATATTAATGGTTCAATAAGAATAAAGAATAGGAAGATTTAGTAGTTAATCGTGTAAAAATCGGAACCGGTGAGAAGAAACCGGATGAATCTGTTACGGAAATGTAACAATTGCACTAATAAATGAATCAATTACTTATATTGGTCACGTGTATTTTATAATAGAGAGTTCTTTGGGAATTGTGTCAAAAGGGGACACGAATAGAGGTCTTGTAGTTGATAAGTGAATCAAGGAAAACCTGACAACATACGAAATGAAAATTTGACTCAACTTGTTCTAGACGTAACTTGGTCATAAAAAATCCAATTGGCTCAAAATTTTTGTCTAAATTCAATTTTAAATATTCTTCTATCTAACCCAAGTGGTCTCGTGAGTTTTCGATGTCCTTTGGTCCTCCAAAGTCAGTATCTAAGTTCAGGTGTCGAATCTGTCAAATCCGAGCAGAATGATAGGCTGTATTCATAGGGTCATATCTTCTTTGTTCGTGACCCATTTGAGTTGTTTCTTCTTATGGGAGTTACTTCCATGTCTTAGCTTTTCATTTACGCCTATTATGCAATGAACCGTAACCATTTCAAGCTCTGGATAACTACACAAGACAGGTGCGCGATCTAAATCAAGCAGAATTATTTTTAAAAAATTAAGAACAAAGGGCTTACAACTAATTGAATAAATAGAAGTTATGGTTGAGCTTAAGGATAAACACTAGATGTTCAAGGTCATAATAGTTAATGGTCATGATTAAAATAATGGACGAAGAAGATGTACATCAAGCGATGCTAAAAACTAAGAGATTTAGATGGGGACGGGAGTTAGAACGCAAATGTTAGTTATGGACATAGACTATCATTTAAAAGAATAATTTATTAAAAATAGTTGGAATAAAAAATAAGGGATAGACTTCAAGGATTACACCCAACCAGGTCAGCTTGACCTTAAGTAATTCTTTTGTGTTTGTGTTCTATAGTTATCGTGCATATTGTGGACATTGAACTTTGCTACTTCAAAGTGATTTCGTGACCACGTTTTCATTTCAATTATTTATAAACTTAGGGGGAAAAGTATGCTCAACCCTTTTTATGTTGTAAACTCATTTACATTTTAGGACTGTTTGTTTACTGGTTGTAAGTTAATATCTAGTATATGCATGAGTTTTCTACCTGGTTCTTTATTTACAACTATTTAACTCCGGTGTTGGAGCCGAAGGACAAGTAATAATAGTAGTATTGGGTTAACACTCTCACCCTTTTTTGTTAGTATACTAGTTGGGACTGACATTGGCCACGGACGGGCCCTAGGGTGAATATGTCCTGACAAGATCTATGTGTACATCATAGGTTTAGTTATGATGCTCATGTTTACATGTGATATTGCTTGCTTACAACTGTATGCACTATGTCCTACCAATCTACTACACAAATAAAGTTTTATTTATTATTTAAACTTACGAACTCACCAACAATATGTTGACACTTTTGAGCATATCTTTTCAGGTAATAATCATCAAGCGTAGCTAGAGTCGCTGGTCTTAGCAATGACTTTAAGGAAATGCATTTTGAGACTTGTCTTGTGTTACTGACATCATGTTTTGTTTGGATTATCTTGTTGATCATGCTTTCATTTACTTGTTCCCGGGTTGTGGGATTTAAATTTTGATTTACAGTTTGACTATGTTGTCATGGGATTGACTAACTACGACACAAGTCTCCATTTGTGTCGGGTGACGTCATGACATGTTGACCTTACATCATTTAATGCATCTCTATTAATAACCAATATGTTACGACGATCCCGTCCGTTACATCCTAGTGTTTCCGCTATAAGCGGGGGTGTGACAGTTCGGGTTGGTCACATGTTCCATTCTCGATACTTTCCCTTAAGACACACATCTATTCTTTTATGTATATATTTTCCTATATCCTATTTGCACTATACATATATATATATATATATACATGTTAATTAAAATCCATAGATACCATTTATTCCAACGCACACACTCGCCACACCATACAACCCACACAAAAGACTCAAATTATTACCATTCACACTCATAACTAATATGAACACACATAAAACTCAATCATGCATTAATCGAATAAGCATCACCCATATACATACACATACTTCCTTGATCCACACATACTCAAACATATAAAGTTAACGTACATACAACACCCACATAACACCCCACTTATACATACATATGATTTAAAAGAATAATTTATTAAAAATAGTTGGAATAAAAAAATAAGGGATAGACTTCAAGGATTACACCCAACCACGTCAGCTTGACCTTAAGTAATTCTTTTGTGTTTTGTGTTCTATAGTTATCGTGCATATTGTGGACATTGAACTTTGCTACTTCAAAGTGATTTCGTGACCACGTTTTCATTTCAATTATTTATAAACTTAGGGGGAAAAGTATGCTCAACCCTTTTATGTTGTAAACTCATTTACATTTTAGGATTGTTGTGTTTACTGGTTGTAAGTTAATATCTAGTATATTCATGAGTTTTCTACGTGGTTCTTTATTTACAACTATTTAACTCCGGTGTTGGAGCCGAAGGACAAGTAATAATAGTAGTATTGGGTTAACACCCTCACCCTTGTTTGTTAGTATACTAGTTGGGACTGACATTGGCCACGGACGGGCCCTAGGGTGAATATGTCCTGACAAGATCTATGTGTACATCATAGGTTTAGCTATGATGCTCATGTTTACATGTGATATTACTTGCTTATAACTGTATGCACTATGTCCTACCATTCTACTACACAGCATCAAGTTTTATTTATTATTTAAACTTACAAACTCACCAATAATATGTTGACACTTTTGAGCATATCTTTTCAGGTAATAATCATCAAGCGTAGCTAGAGTCGCTGGGCTTAGCAATGACTTTAAGGAAATGCATTTTGAGACTTGTCTTGTGTTACTGACATCATGTTTTGTTTGGATTATCTTTGTTGATCATGCTTTCGTTTACTTGTTCCCGGGTTGTGGGATTTAAATTTCATTTACAGTTTGACTATGTTGTCATGGGATTCACTAACTACGACACAAGTCTCCATTTGTGTCGGGTGACGTCATGACATGTTGACCTTACATCATTTAATGCATCTCTATTAATAACAATATGTTACGACGATCCCGTCCGTTACATCCTAGTGTTTCCGCTATAAGCGGGGGTGTGACAGTTCGGGTAGGTCACATGTTCCATTCTCGATACTTTCCCGTAAGACACACATCTATTCTTTTATGTATATATATTTTCCTATATCCTATTTGCACTATACAAATATATATATATATATATATACATGTTAATTAAAATCCATAGATACCATTTATTCCAACACACACACTCGTCACATCATACAACCCACACAAAAGACTCAAATTATTACCATTCACACTCATAACTAATATGAACACACATAAGACTCAATCATGCATTAATCGAATAAGCATCACCCATATACATACACATACTTCCTTGATCCACACACACTCAAACACATAAAGTTAACGTACATACAAACACCCACATAACACCCCACTTATACATACATATGAATTAACCATACTTAATATACACACACACAAGAAACATGCTTCAGCTACTAGCTATGCGGGCTTCTCGAACACACAAACTCATGACACACACAATTCGTAGCATACATCCACACACTAAATATTACCTATACACAACATACATATTAAACTCACATACTCATAATATTGAACCTGCACTCATACATAAAGTTCGTAACACACACACACACACCATATTATCTACACACACCACGCATATAAATCACACATACATAATAATAATTCCGCACTCACTCTTAAACACACATATATACTCAATTACATGCACACTAATGCACAAACCCTTATTGTGCTTGTCTCGACCATGACACACACACAATCACAATGCGCACTCATTGTTGTGCGCACATTAACCACCATGACTCTCAAGTTGACTCACTCAAACACATCATGCAACCCTAAACGAGAAACCAACACAACCGAACACAATCGAAAGATCACGATCTTACCTGCTATAATGAATCAAGTGTTGGAGGAGTTGCAACTCAAGCTTCCATGACACAAAATAGAATGAGTTTAAGCACGATTCGAAATTGATACCAGCGTATTGTTGTTTCGGGAGACGGAGATTACCTATGATGATGCGATTAGCGCCGCTTGATTATCTGTTCAAGGTGTTTTCTCTCGAATGTAATGGAGTTGGAAGGGAAGGATCGGTCGTGGGTGGAGGGTTTGATAGAAGATGAGCCATGAGTAGGGCTGCAAATGAACTGAACGTTCAGCGAACAGTTCGTGAACTGTTCGGCGGGAAGTTCGTTTATGTTTGTTCATTTATTAAATGAACGAACATGAACAAAAAATTCGTTCGTTTAGCTAAATGAACGAACACGAACAAAGGACTTGTTCGTTCATTTATGTTCATGAACGTTCGGTAATATGTTCGTTAACGTTCGTTCGTTTATGTTCGTTTATGTTCGTTCGGTTATGTTCGTTTGTGTTCGTTCTGTAGTTAAAGTTTTTATATATTTTTCTATAATTTTCAAAACTTAAATCCTTTATAATATAATTTTATAATATAATTGACTTGAGTTTTCTCTTCCAAATAGACTTGAAGTATCATATCAAAATTAGGGCACCGTATATCTTTCTTTCTCGGTCGCTACTTCCGCCACTGCTTCCGCCACCCCTATCGAACCACCACCGCTGCTTCCGTCAACCTCCGCCGCTGCTTCCGTCGGACCACCATCGCTGCTTCCGTCAACCTCTAGTTGTGATTCGGCCGGTATGTAGAGTTCTCATATACGTTTCTCATCTATTCTTCTTCATGAACTAATACTTCAGATCTGGGGTTATAATTATTTTATGTTGTGATGATCGATGATTACTCACGTAAGTGAGTTGTAGAATGTCTTAAATCATAAGTTTTTTTCCTTCATTGACTCGTGTTATTGAAGCTACGGTCTTTGCCTAATTCCCCACCTTCAATTTTTTTTAAGATGTTGATTTTGGGGGAGAAATTGATAATAGCAGTAAGCATTGTTAATTTTTTGTGGTTAAATTGATCATAGCACCTTCAAATTTCGTTTGTGTTCGTTAGTGTTCGTTAGTGTTCATTTGTATTCATAAATATTCGTTTGTGTCCATTTGTGTCCGTTACATATCCATTGTCGAACGAACACAAACGAACGCGAACATACAGGTTTTGTTAACAAATGAACACGAACACCAAATCCAGTTCGTTAATATGTTCACGAACAGTTCATGAACGTATAAAATGTTAAATGAACGAACATGAACAAGGTCTTATTCGTGTTCGTTCGGTTCGTTTGCAGCCCTAGCCATGAGTAGGGCTAGGAAGTTTATATATTTATATTTGCATCAAAGTCCTATGCTAAAGGATTTAATTTCTTATAAAATGCTCTATTGACAAAACAAGTCACTACACTTTTATTTTTACTTTTGATGAGCCCAAACTTTAAAATGTAAACACAAATAAACAACTTTGTTGAGGTTTAAAATACGAACAGTTGCGTGTAGAGATAGAATATCAACGCGCCTTAAAATCATAATGACGTATGAATTGACAGTATGCATTTGTAAATTAACGATGTATATAAAAACTATAATATTAGTGAAAATTATTACTTATAAATTTAGGGTTTTACGTGACTTGTTAATATTTAAATTATAATACATATAAAGAATTTAAATTAGATGGTCACTTATTGAACTAATTAAAAAATAGTCGAGGTTAAATAAAAGACCTGAAAAATAATAGACGTCACACAAGTTAATGTGTCACCTAACATAGGACGAACCAAATAACCACCTCAAAGATATCATTGGAAAAAAAACAACATTTAAGCAACCAAAACATAGCAAAACCTAACCAATATTATCTAAGATAATCATAGAAGATAGAATGATGAATTGAAGTTTTTATCTTTTCTAATAAATACAAGAAACATAAGTAAAGTAATTATCCCCCAAAAACCTAATTCAAAATTCAAGATCAGTCAACTAAATATTTTGGTAATGCTAGAACAATCACACACATCTAAATACTAACAACTAAATATTTTTACTAACAACTAAATATTTTTATCTTAAATTTACTAATATAAAAATAAATAAAATCATCAAAACTTATGAAAACCTGGTAATTTCATCGTTACTTTAATCTCTATGGCAAAACAAGTAAATTGCCACCAACAAACCGCCACCAAGATTTTAAATTAATTATAGTCTTGTAGAATAATCACAATCCTGAGATAAAACACGTGAATTCTTTCCCAAATTATTAACCTTGAAATGACACAACATCGCTAGCATCTTGCTCTTCATTTGCAACATGCCAATCTTCATCGTCACATGAATTGAAAATCAAGTATTATTTCAACATGTTTATGGGATTTTATGTTTGTTCCATTCAGGCTCTTTCTGATTTCTCTAGGTAACTTCGTTTTGGAAGAACTTGTAAGGGTTAAGTTGACGTTTTTCGAGTTTTTAGGGTCTTCTTTGATGACGGAAACTTCCCTCTAGCGAATTTTCTATCTTTAAAAGATAAATATGCTTTACCATGGCCATCAAATATTATGATGGTATGAGCATTAGGGTTTTTTGACACTAATGTAATGCCAAACTCGTGTTTTTGTTGTCGGGTTCTGCCTTTCGTGGTGACACGAATACGTTCCACGCGAAATCTAGGGTCGTCCTTCTTAATCACACCTAAAGTAATCCCACATATAATACCCAAGAAAAGCACCAACGTGACCATGGAAATCAACATGCATCGTAGGGGACCATTAGACGGTTTTTTGTTAGTAGCGTTACGATGGCGTTCGGCGATGAAGGCATTTTCTGGTGGTGGCGTTCGGTAAATTTGATCTTTATGGACTTGGACAATGTATGTACGATTGTTGGTGGTTAGATTATGGTGATGATTGTGGTTTGGGATAAGGGGGTGGTCGTCGCCGACATGAATCGAAGAGGAGGGAGGCCCCCTCTCCTCCATGGCAGGGCGGATAACAATGATGGATGGTGATGGTGGTGGTGGTAGCAATAATGGTGGAAGGGGATAGTGGTTTGCATTTAGGAAAGGAGAGTTTTGTAACAATGAATAATTTGAAAGGTTGTGCACATTGAATGGAATTGATCTATATGTATGTATGTGTATGTGTATGTGTTATATATATATATATATATATATATATATATATATATATATATATATATATAATATATATATATATATATATATATATATGTGTGTGTGTGTGTGTGTGTGTGTGTGTATAGAAAATTTGATGAGATTGTGTAATGGGTCATATTGATCTAATTGAAGAGAAAATATATTATAAAAGATTTTAGCTCGATTCAACATATTCCAGATGATTTTTTTTAAACATAACCACTTTACATGTTTCACATGTTATAAAAAAACCATTTATAACATAATAAATTCCCAGTTCGAAAGTCCTCTCTCTCTTCTCTCTCTCTCTCTCTCTCTCTCTCTATATATATATATATATATATATATATATATATATATATATATATATTTCAGAACTCGTCAATAATTTCAGAACCACGAGAACTAATCTGAACCTTTAGATCATTAAATCAATGGTTATAAATAATGATGACATTTTAGTAAATACATCTAAAATTAAAAATAATTAAATAAAAATGTAAGGGTAATTTAGATATTTCATAATTTGTTTCTATAACTCATCTCCATATTTTTTATCAACTTTCTCTCCTAAATCAATCAATGGTTTCAAAAAGTCAATCATCTTCCTTCTTTTTAGGAGTTACAGCATCTACCATTTTAAAAGAAATATGATCACCCATTTCTAATACAATCAAAGTTAATCAAGTAATTTTTTCACTGGTTCTTTATCAGTAGAAAATCAGTATGAAAAAGAGATGATAACAACCGGAGACTTAAAAGTCGCTTTCGTTTTTGGGTGTTGAATTTCAACAAGTTTGTTGCTAATGCGACACAGTTAATCGGAGAAGATGCTTAAATGTGGGTAGTGGAAGGCTAGCACGTGGTACAATGTTCACCTTGTGCTTTCGATCTCAATCTTCATCGTAATATCTTTAATCACTCTCGCGACCACCGATCCCGATTTGTTTACATCTCATTCAAAAGATTAAGAATTATATTTATACGTGTTATATTATTAATTGTTGATCTCTTTAATCTGTTTGTATAGGAGACTATTATTCTCTTATGCCGAATTAGTTTTTAAGATGTTAATTTGAGAGACGTATATTTCTTAAGGACTCATGATGCTAACTTGTTCCATAAAATTGAATGATTTACTTTTGTTTAATTACCTCTTTTATTTATTGTTGTTTACAATTTATATAAAAAAATATGTCTGACAGTTTATGTACATGTAAATAATCAGTTTACACATATATGGAACATTAACTTTACGTAAATGTAAAAAACAAGCATCTCAATACATATATATATATATATTTTATACATATGGGTATGTAAATAGGTAAAACTCTTATATATATTAATAGATTTGTATATAGCATGCAATTTGAAAAATATATGATTATTATAAAATTTACACATATATAAATAATTATCAGTTTGAAAAATGTATGACTAATATGAATATTTACATGTATGTAAATGAACATTCATTTTTGTAAATATGTTTTATACATACGTAATTAGTTATTTTAAATGTTTATGTATAAAAAATGAAACTCATGTTCAAGATATTTTTTATGTTCATCGTACTTGTAAATATGAACAAATTTGTAAAAAACATAACTATTTGTCTATTTTGATGTTTAAGATTTATATAAAATAAAAAATGTTAGATGAGAGACATAAGATAAAAGGGACGGGATGAGAGGGAATATAAAAAATAATAAAGGTGTTTAATTTGAGAAAGAATACTTAACACCTTACGCTTTATCATTTTCATTTAACATATATGTAAATACGTTAACCTACATATATATAAAATACATATATGTTAATTTGATTAAAAGATCAATGACCCATAATAACATTTAATTTGAAGAAAAATATAGTAATTATAAAAATAAAAATCTGGAATAAAATATGAATGATAAAGAATAATTAGTTAAAAACGGTAATGCAATAATTGTGTTTTATAAAAAGATTTATGACAGGAGATAATCAAGGGAAATTTAAATCATAAAAAAATTACAAATTAAACAGGTACCCATTTTACCAAAGTAACCTTTGTAATATAAGGTAACGTAAGTTAAGAATCAATTAAATGAATGGTTATGATTAGTTCTTTAAGTTCTCATATAAAATGGAGTTCTCATTTGAACCTAATCCTATATATATATATATATATATATATATATATATATATATATATATATATATATATATATATATAGAGAGAGAGAGAGAGAGAGAGAGAGAGAGAGAGGTTCCCCTAAAAATAATTTTTTCCTAAGTAGGCTAAGAAGTAATCTTAGCCTTCTAATTATCTAATTAAGGGCTAAGATTAAAGTGTAGAAAAAAAAGTAATCAAGGGTAATTTGGGTATTTTATTATATTAACCACAATTATTGACTTTTTAAAATTCCCCCCTATTTTTTTAAATGCTAATAACTTTTTCATACGACATTATTTTTTTAAATAAATTACACCATAAAATCAAGCATTTTTTTCTCTTTAATTTGAGTATAGTATTACTATAGTTTTTTACAAAAAAAAATCAAATTATGTGAAATTGTGCTACATTTTTAACGTTTTTGTGCTGCATTTTATAAAACAGCACAAGCTGTGCTGTATTTCATAAAACAGCACAAAGCTGTGGTGTATTTCATAAAACAGCACAAAGCTGTGCTGTATTTCATAAAACAACACAAAGCTGTGCTGTATTTCATAAAACAGCACAAAAGCTGTGCTGTATTTCATAAAACAGCACAAAAATGTGCTGTATTTCATAAAACAGCACAAAGCTGTGCTGTAATTCATAAAACAGCACAAAGCTGTGCTGTAATTCATAAAACAGCACAAAGCTGTGCTGTATTTCATAAAACAGCACAAAGTTGTGATGTATTTCATAAAACAGCACAAAGTTGTGGTGTATTTCATAAAACAGCACAAAGCTGTGCTGTATTTCATAAAACAGCACAAAGCTGTGATGTATTTCATAAAACAGGACAAAGCTGTGCTGTATTTCATAAAACAGCACAAAGCTGTGCTGTATTTCATAAAACAGCACAAACCTGTGCTGTATTTCATAAAACAGCACAAAGCTGTGCTGTATTTCATAAAACAGCACAAAGCTGTGCTGTATTTCATAAAACAGCACAAACTGTGCTGTATTTTATCAAAATGCAGCACTCTTCAACTCATGTTCACCATAAGATCCCGCCGATAGCCTCGTGTCCACCTTATGCATCAACTTCCCCTTTGGATCAAATTGCTGCATCAAACATCACTCAAACATCAATTAATAGAAAGAAAAACTATAACACCAGATCAACAACAGATCTAGAAATCACAATTAAAAGAAGAAGATAACAATTTAACAAATCTATCACAGTGTAAAATTAAATTGAAATTCAGATCAACAACAGATGATCAGACACAACATATAAACCAGATCCATCACAAAAGTAACAAATCATATACGATCGCTTAGATCTATGACAATATAGCCTCAAACATTAAATTTTCTTAAGCTACAAAGTATGATAATGAAACAGAACCCATGAACGAATAATATTAGATGAATTAAGCTTGAGATCTAGAGATTCATACAGATGAAGGGCAAGAACGCAGAAACATCACGAGGCCCGAATTCCCACGAAGTAGATCGTTGATCGGAGCGTACAAAACGGTGAGACACGAGACTGCGGTGGTGAGAACCATCTGGGTGGCGAGAATCCCGTAAACCTTACGGATGAAGCCCCAACGAAGCTCGTTTTCTCCCGGCTGATACCGAGGTACAGAGTCTGAGAGAGAGATTTGAGAGTTTGTATTTGGGGCAGAGGAATTTGAAAGAAGAAAGCAATTGAATTTGCATGGTGGGGAAGCTGTGTTTGGGTGTGCTGCATTTTGATAAAATACAAAAGGGATTAATGAGTGTGTTTTAGGACCATAATGCCCTTTAATCATAATTTGAAGAGTGCCACATGTAATCTCCTATTCCTTCTTAGGCAACTTAGGCAACTAATTATTCTTAGTTGAACCTCTATATATATATATATATATATATATATATATATATATATATAATATATAACTAGGTTACAATCCAGTGTGATACACGAACTAAATAAATTTATTGTTACATGGTTTATAAAGAAAAAGTTCTTAGTATACGGATTGAATAAACACATGTATTACACATTCAAAAATTTAAAGTTAACATATTGAAATTTTAATTATGGATAGTTATTAATCAATAAATAGATATTATAGCATTCATAATTAAGAGGAGAGAGAAGCGGGAAAACCAATTATTAGATGACTTAGGATGGTGACACGTGTCCGGATTATTTTTATTTATTAGTAAGATATATATATATATATATATATATATATATATATATATATATATATATATATATATATATATTATAGGGGGAGGTTCCACTAAAAAATATATTTTGGCTAAGGCTAAGAAGAAATGAGGTGGTGACATGTGGCAAAACTAGAAAATAGTATTAAAGGGTATTTTGGTCTATTAACAATTTTGTGCTGTTTTATGAAATCCAGCACAACCTTGTGCTGCTTTATGAAATCCAGCATAACCCTGTGCCGTTTTATGAAATCCAGCACAACCTGTGCCGTTTTATGAAATACAGCACAACCCTGTGCCGTTTTATGAAATACAGCACAACCATGTGCCGTTTTATGAAATACAGCACAACCATGTGCTGTTTATGAAATACAACACAACCATGTGCTGTTTTATGAAATACAGCACAACCCTGTGCTGTTTTATGAAATACAGCACAACCCTGTGCTGTTTTATGAAATACAGCACAACCCTGTGCTGTTTTATGAAATACAGCACAACCCTGTGCTGTTTTATGAAATACAGCACAACCCTCTGCTGTTTTATAAAATACAGCACAAAAACGTTAAAATGCAGCACAATTTCACCTAATTTGTTTTTTATTAAAAAAATATAGCAATACTATACTCAATTTAAAGAGAAAAAATGCTTGATTTTATGGTGCAATTTTTTTAAAAAATAATCTATCATGAAAAAGTTATGAACGTTTAAAAAAATTGGGGGAAACTCAAAGAAGTCAACAAAGTAGTTACATACCCAAAATACCCTTCTATTTTTTTATTATAACATTATCATCTTAGACATTGATTAAGAAATGGAAGGCTAAGATCATTTCTTACCCTTCTTAGTCAAAACTTATTTTTTAGTAGAACCTCCCCATATATATATATATATATATTATTATATATATATATATATATATAGATATATTATATATATATATATATATATATATATATATATATATATATATATATATTAGTAACAAAGAAATGTAATTGATAACAAAATAATAATTCCAAAATGCATTGTGATCACCCAATGGCCCTTTATAATTTTTTAAGAAAACTTTGTCCTTTATTTCTCTTATATGTCCAATTTAGTAAATGTATATCTTTTATGTTTTTTATATTTTACATTTATATCTTTTAGTCTTTTAGTAACTTGTGATTTATAACGACCTATACATATATGGGTTTTTAGATCATTCAACTTGTGTACCTGTCTAATTATAAAACTAACAGGAATGGTTTCTTAATATCACATTAAACAACCTTACAAATATATGATCATACACGGACTACACATAATGGTTTTCTAAATCCAAATGGGGTTGCAATATGTAATATGAAGCCCAATCCATCGACGCCATTCCCAACAGTTCAAACTCGCAAGCCTATACCGGAGTATAAGTAAGGGCGTAAGAGCATTCACAATGGATTTTGTATCACCACTTATATAATTACACTAAAAATACTACTTTTTCTCTCTCTTTTTAATTGAATAATACTTTTATATAGGTAACATATTCGTATATTTATATTTATAGAAATTCCACTATGAATTTTCTGAAATAAGGCATGTGTTTAGGGTTATGGTAACCCGCCGTAGGCGGGTTATGTAACGCCCGCCTCCCAGGGCATACCCCGGGGAGCGTTACACATCGGATATACAGAACACATAGTAATCAGAGAATACACAGCGGAAATCTAATTTTAATTATACATCAAAAACGTATAATAATCTGTTATAATAGATATACTATTACATCAGTTTAACTATACTAAAGACCCAAATATTCAACAACATTCTAAAACTTTATTTTCTCATAAACTAGCTCGTAAACTTCAATCCCTGCAATCACTTGGCACCTAGGATGTGTATCCATAAAAATAGAAAAACATTTAGGACTCAGCATAAAGCTTGTGAGTTCATAAACATGACATTCTTCAAAATTCAAAACATGTTATCATTGACTATTGCATCAAGCAGATACAGCCATGGCAAACAGATAGGAACAGAGTAAGCACAGTATAAATTCACATAACCAGGTTATGTATACAAAATCCACTGGCTAAAGCAGAATCATACAAGCAGCTCTCAAGCATCCTATTAAGCATTGCCACATATCACAGATGCTATTGATAGTCAATTCTTCAATTATTACCAGTTGTCAGAACATCACATCCCGTTTTAGAAAACAGTTCAGAGGAACTCACCTCAATAAATCACGTCAATGATATCGTCTGCTCAGGTTACTGCTATCAGGTATTATCCTATAGGCAAAATAACATTATTTAAGCTATATTCTAGCTAGTCACAACTTTAGGGATGATTCGTTATCTATTTCTATTTGTTGGTTTTATTTGGGCACTTTCTTTTATCCTATGGCAACCCTTTGGTACAACCCTTACTAGTTGGCATAACTCGGGCGTTTCCATCATACCCGAGCCAACCCTCGGGTTACCCAATACCTTCCCTAATGATAACCTTAAAGTCTAATAATAATAATAATAACAACTACAACACTAAAAATAACAAATAATAATACTAACTATAAAATAAAAATAACAACTATAATAATAATAATAAACTATAAAGATTATAATAATAATATTAATAATAACTATATTAATACTAATACCTACAATAATAATAGTAATAATAATAATAATAATAACGACTATAATAATAATAAAACATAACCTTAAACAAGGGCATACCTGAAAACTATCTACGACAATTTGATGTAGAGTCTCCACTACTCGCGCTCCTAGTCACGCTCCTACTCGAGTACCAGAACGACTACTAGCAACACCCAACGGGGTATTAAGAACTTGGGATTCTCTTTATATTAGAGTGTTCCCAAAGAAACTTATTTCTAAATTTAACCTTAAGGCTTCTATTTATAAAGGAGTTAAAAGGAGTTGAAAAGGTTTGAGAGGCGATGTGGGATGGGAAAGTTTCGATCGATGTGGATTCTGCAATTGCAATTGCAATTGTTGAGTTTTTAGTAATATTTTATTAATATTATATTATTATAATATTATATTATTATAATTAATTCAGCTGCTTAACTCGTTTTTTTTCATAACTTTTAAAATATAACGTATTATGAAATTTCAAATATGTCGTTGCGACGAGCTTATTTTTCTCTACGAGTCAACCTAAGTTCGTAAAAAACGGGCAGGTTCGAATATAATATATTATTATATTCAAACGGTCTCTTATAACATAAAAATTTCATCTAAAAAATTCAAACTTTAAATAGACAATTTACTCATTACCTACTCGTTTGACAATATATGAAATGCGAAGTCTATATGACTCAAATGCTCGGGTGTTACATTCTCCTCCCCTTAAAAGAATTTCGTCCTCGAAATTTGAAAGTTATTCGAACAATTGAGGATATTTGACTTTCATTTCTTCTGCTAATTCCCAGTCTTCTATTAGTAGAATTATTTTCTTTCTTAATTTTCGTTCTTGAGAATCAAGAATCTTTATCGGTTTTTCAGTAAAGTTTAATTTCTCGTATATTTGCACGTCCTCTAATGGCGTCATTTGAGTCAGATCTGCCAAACACTTCCTTAGGTTCGATATATGAAAAGTATCGTGAATACCTTTCAAAGTTTCAGGTAATTCTAGCTTGTATGCAACTGGACCAATTCTTGCGATGATTTTGAACGGTTCCAATGTACCTAGGACTTAACTTCCCGCGCTTATCGAATCGCATTACTCATTTCCATGGTGAGACTTTCAACATCACATAGTCTACTTCTTGAAATTCTAAAGGTCTCCTTCTGTTATCTGCATAACTCTTCTGTCTATCCTGAGAAGCTTTTAGTCGTTGTTTGATTTGTTTGATTTTCTCAGTTGTCTCGAGAATAATTTCGGTTTTGGTCAACTGATCATCCCTACTTCTGTCCAACAGATGGGAGTTCTGCATTTCCTACCATATAAGGCTTCAAATGGTTCAGCCTTAATGCTGGAATGGTGGCTGTTGTTATAAGAAAAATTCAATCAAAGGCAAATGATCATCCCAGCTACCTCCAAAATCAATCACGCAAGCACGCAACATGTCTTCTAAAGTTTGAATTGTTCGCTCACTCTGACCATCGGTCTGAGGATGATATGCAGTGCTTAAACTGATTTTGGTTCCAAGTTCCTTTTGGAAACTTGTCCAGAATCTGGAAGTGAATCGGCTATCTCTATCGGAGATAATGGATAAAGGCACTCCGTGCTTACTTACTATTTCATCAATATATATCTTGGCTAGTTTTTCTATTGGATAGCTCTCACTTATGGGTAGAAAATGTGCTGATTTGGTTAGCCTGTCAACCACGACCCATATAGCATTATATCCTTTTCGTGTTCTTGGAAGTTTCGTGACAAAATCCATGGTAACTCTATCCCATTTCCATACTGGCAACTCCAACTGTTATAACTGACCGGCTGGTTTTTGATGTTCAATCTTAACTTGCAGACATGTTAAGCATTTCTCAACATACTGGGCTATGGATCTTTTCATATTAGGCCACCAGTAGTGATTTTGAATGTCTTTATACATTTTGTTTGCTCCAGGATGCATTGTGTATTTGGACTTGTGGGCTTCATCTAATACTTTGTCCTGGATACCTCCAAATTTTGGGATCCAAATTCTCTGACCAAATCGTAGGACTCCATCCATTCCTTGAGTCAATAATTTCTGGTTACCCATCATTCTTTCAGCCTGAATATTCTCATCTTTCAACGCTTTAGTTTGAGCATTCTTGATTTGGTCTTTCCAATCAAGCTTGACATCTATCTTAATGCTTTTACCCTAATCGGTTTAACTCTTTCTTTCCGACTGAGAGCATCAGCGACTACGTTAGCCTTTCCTGGATGGTATTTGATTTCACAATCATAGTCATTGAGAAGTTCCATACACCTTCTTTGCCTTATGTTTAACATCTTTTGATTAAAGATGTGTTGTAAGCTCTTATGGTCTGAGTAGATTACACACTTAGTACCATACAAGTAGTGTCGCCAAATCTTTAAGGCAACACTATGGCACCCAATTCAAGGTCGTGCGTAGTATAGTTCTTTTCATGAACTTTTAGTTGTCGTGATGCATAGGCTATAACATTGTCACGTTGCATCAACACACAACCTAAACCATTATATGAGGCATCACAGTATATTGCAAAGTCTTCATTACCATCTGGTAATGAAAGTATAGGAGCACTACTAAGCTTTGTTTTAGAAGGTTGAAAGTTTCTTCTTGCTTTGGTCCCCAGTCAAACTTTACATTCTTTCGAGTCAAAGATGTTAAAGGGGTAGCAATCTTGGAGAAGTCTTGAATAAACCTTCTATAATATCCTGCTCATCCTAAAAAGCTCCTAATCTCACTGGGATTCTTCGGTGATTCCTAATGCTTAATGACTTACATTGACAAGGAAAGTTATTGGTTTTAGGACCAGTCGCTCTCGCACACTCATTACCCAAACTGTTAACTCCCAAGACCAAAAAATCATCTATCTCCTCTCGGACTCAAGACGAGCAAATCTCTGGAATTTGAATTAAAACGCAATTGCTCCTACGGGTGATCAATCCGTCTAGACCAAAACACAAAGTAGTGATCCTAACATGCAATCCTGGTTCATAACACAAAAGTAATTCACCAAAACCGCAAGAGAAGCAATAAATATGACAAACTCAGATTCAAACAGAAATTATATGCATCAATAACCATTAAAACATCAACCTTTTTACACTAGAATTCGTCTAACAAGTCAAAATGAACCGAAAAACGTCAAACCAAGTCAACCGTCAACCAAATCTAGATAGATTTAAGTTCTAGCCACTAAACATAATCATAACAGGTACAAATCCAATATTATGTGTATTAAAACTGAAACAAAGTCTAAAAACTAAGAACGAGAAGAACCGGATGAAGAACGCGTACAAACTTGATCAAAACACGAACTAAACTTCAATCCAGCCTTCTAAATTATCTCCAATGCTCCAAAACGAACCAAAAACGTCTCTAGTACTCGAATACCGCCGTCACCCGTCTACTTAGTCGGAAGAACGAGTAAACATATAAACAAACCCGTAGGTTTTTTCATGCAGATACGTTGCCTGCGGACCTCAGGGTCAAGTTCCTGCGGACCGCAGCAAAATGGTAATTATGTGCATATAAAACCCGCCCTGCGGACCGCAGGGAAATGTTCCTGCGGACCGCAGGGAACCTCCTGTTCAGCTTCATCTTTCGTTTGCTCGTTTAAGCTCAAAACTCCGTCTTTTCCGCTCGTTTCTTCCACGTAAGCTTCCAATAACCTGAAATACAGTAAACAAGCAAAAAGTAACCATAATCTAATAAATTAAAGTAAAACTAACTAAAAACTAATAAAACAATCGAGAAATAAGATGTGTTTTCAACACATCAAACATCCTCACACTTAAACCTTTTTCGTCCCTGAAAAAGCTGTAAAAAAATGTAATTCACTACTACAACAACAATTGCACGCAACAACATCATTTCAAGCAAGTTCGGCTAACGAAGAATTACTATCAATACTAGCTTACGACCCAACAAGTTTAAAGATAAGAATAAAACAATGGAAGCACTGATTAATCTTCGCAAATCTAAAGATCATTTCTCACACAAGTCATGCCCCTCACAATGTCCACTCGACTCTCGCTGATATCTGAATATTTAAGTGAACACACTCAAGAGCCAAGAATGAAACATCGTTATCATAAGCTTGTATGATAATCAACTCTCCTCTAGCTAACTAGACTGCACATAGATCAAGAGGACTTGAACGGGTTGTAATGTTAGGCTTAGGTAAGGGTGTGGAATAGCATTTTTTTTTTTTTTTTTTTTTTTTTTTTTTGGGTGGTTAAAGTGTTAAGGACCTCGACTACTGAACTCGTATACTACAAAACTTAACTAAAAACAAGCAGTAACAACCAACTTTATTTAAACGGTGTCATTTTTTTCACCCAACCATACAAATACCACCTCTCCCTTTTTTTTTTTTCTTTTTTTTTTTTTTTTTTTTTTTTTTTTTTTTTTTTTTTTTTTTTTTTTTTTTTTTTTTTTTTTTCAAACAGAAATTGAACGTTATTACATCAAATAACGATACCAAAAACGAACATAACTGTCGATGGAAACACAAAACTAACGCAAAACTATCTAAACTTAGTCGAGGTCTAACACGGATAAAAGGAAAGAAAAGGCTAAGGCTATAGGGGTTAGTAATGTGGTTAAGAAAAAAGAAAAAGGAAAAAGGCTCAAAATGGTTTCCTAGTGGTTAATGTAGGGTAGGGAAAATAAATTAACAAAAGAAACGAAAGGGAAAAAAACAAAGTGGTTTACCTAATTGCCTCCGTCGTCCCTGTGCACAGTTTCGTTTAAGGTCTCAAATCGCATTAACATACAAGTTCTAAAACTTAGATCATCTGGCAATAACGCTCATGAAACAAAACGCGAGACATATATAATAATCTCTAGGCTCAAAATTTCTCACCAATGAAAACGAAAGAGGAAATGGGTTACCGACATGACTCGTGCAAGTGTGAAATCCCTTCGACCCGCTTGACCCTAAATGACACTCCCATTTAAAATTTGATACGAAAATACATGTTGGTCAACTTTTCTTGCAACTTGTTACACTCTTATGCTTGAATGACACTGTTTACGCAAATTAGCGTGTGTGCTTTCGTGACAAAATCTTTGGGACGCTCTTTTTATTATTTTTTTTTTTTTTTATTTTTTAATTTTTTTTTTTTTTTGTATTATATTTTTTTTTTTTCAAAAAAAGGAAAAAAAAAACGACACTCTTTTTGGCTCCTAAACATCACCCGAATGGAGATTGAGTACGGTTGATGCTTAGGATTTTATTTTTATTTTTGACATAAAGGTAACAAATATAAAAAAAATAAACATAAAGGTAACTAAAAGAAAAAACACAAACAAAAGGAAAGAAACTGGAAGTAAAACCTGGCTACGTCCTCAGCATCCCCACACTTGTACGCACATTGTCCCTAATGTGCAGTACGGGAAAAAGAAATAAAGCAAGAAAGCAAAAAGAA